>JAJHSJ010000017.1:53318280-53626725 GCA_021015155.1 Magnolia officinalis | reverse complement strand
AAAAATGGAGCCATGTAATGGTTTGTCACGGGGCAATACATGATTTTTTTTTTCTTCAAAAATAAAAAAGCCATTACAGCTATTACGGCTCATATGGCAATGGTACCGTTACTGTTATTGGATACCTTGGTTATTTCAAATAAGGCACCTTTGTTTCATACTATAGACCATACATCATCTATGGTATCACCTCCTAGTTTCTAATAGACTAATTCACTTACAATCTATTCTATTTATTGCTTTATCGATATTGTTTCCGTATATAATTTTGACATCTCGGCTTGGGCGAGGCAAAATCAAATTTTTGAATAGGCCTGGCCCAAATAATTTAAAATCCAAGGCGAAGGCAATCCCAAGCTTGCCCGTTGACAGCCCTAAGAATCCTTGTACTTACGAGACTGCCCGAGCCATCGGGTGAACTCGTCTAAGTCTTGACTCATTCGTTAACTGAGCTGAGTCTAGGTTTCTAGTTTTAGAACACTGATAATTTTTAATTTTTAATTTTTTAATTTTTTAATTTTTTTTTTCTGTCCAGGAGAGTTTTTGCTCTGAATGCAAGAGGCACAATCCCAGAAGCGCTTGGGAATCTGTCACATCTCACCCATCTGTATGGATTTCTCTTCCTTAAAATGACCAGTTCATGACCAAAACATACCTTTTCTCATAGAAATCATGTAAACATTGGACCCCCATGAAGATCACATGGTGCAGAAATCTGGCTAATATGCTCATCAGGCAGGCTGATCAATTAGCAAGCTGGATACACCATAGAAATCAAAAGATGCCCAAAGGTCTCACTGAGTGCACTCATATGGCCCACCTAATGTGTGGATAGGCCTACTTTTGTAGACAAGTGATCTTCATTAAGGGCCCACCATTTACATGGCTTGGATATCATGACACTTTTACAGTAAAGATGAGGCTGCATGCCAGGTTATGTTGATGCTCTATCAGAGCCGGACATTTACCCATTAATGGCGTTATGGGCCAGGCCTAGACTTAGCTGCCAGACGACTCAGACCTATGGATATGGGCTTGGGCTCACGGTTCAGGCCTAGTCTGACCCATTGTTTCATGCAGACAATACAATAAGCAAGGTGTGCGATCGGAACAAGGTATTTAAAATCGGTTACGTAATGGCCGTACTGTAACGATAACAGTCATAACCATTACGCATTATGGGGTCGAAACAGCCAGCCGTAATGATCTGTAATGGCCCATAACGGATTGTAACGGCCTATAACTATTCCGTAACGATCTTGTAACAGTTTTTTCAAAAAAATTTTTTTTTTTTAAAAGGGGCCGTAACGGCCATTATGGCCCGTATCATAACGGTAATGATGGTGGCCATTACAGCCACCGTTACCATTTTGGAACACCTTGAATCTGAAACGTCCAACATGTGGTCTTCTGACAGAAAGTGCGCCAATCTTACAGTCATGACGCTTCGATGAGAGGCCACTAGACGGGTAGTTCAAAGAAAAATAGGTTAACAACCGCATTGGAGTTGCTTATTTTGCATGGTCAGGATGGTTTGATCGATCTGATTCAGGATGATAACCCATTTGTGGGGGCCCTTCTAATGGGAAATTGGGACCACTTGATATGTGTAGCCCATTTTCTACTTCAATGCTTCTAGTCTATTACCACTAAGTATAATGTTTGGTCTATATTTGCAGGGATTTGCGTCAAAATGAGTTAACTGGTCCCTTGCCTTCATTTATCGGCAATTTAACATCCATGCAATACATGTAAGTTAAGTAACAGCTTCTAACATGTAATTAAAATTAGTTTGGCCATGATGATGGTGTTGATGATAATGGTCACGATGTATTTGATGGCAATGATACTCATGATGATGTGTTGTTGGGGATAATGCTCAAAACCACTCTGCATGTGGTCGTACAATCATTACATCTAGACTCTCCATCCAGCGGCCGCTACCATGGATGGCCCACTGGTACAAATTTACGCTGGTGGAACAATGTGAGCCATCTAATCAATGGGCCTTTAATCATTGCATTTTGTTGGATGACCATTTTTATTTTAGAGAAATGATATGGAAACCTTTCCATGCACCTGGTTGCATTTGGATTCGTTGGCATCCACATTACCTATCTTGACTGTACATTAGATCCAGTCCCCCCTTCATAGGCATCATACTGATTGCATAATCCAAACTGTAAAGTTAGTGTCATGCAAAAATGGATGGACAATATTGTTCTCAGTCAGTGTTGGATTGAGGTGGGTTTTTCCGAGTGGTGGACAAAGTGTGGACTGAACCAAATGGACGATTCAGATTGGTTACCATGCACTGAACCCACTAGATCATTTCTCTCTATTTTAAACCTCCATTTGAAGGCCAGCAATGCAGAGGTAAGTATTAAATTATTAATTGATGTAATTTTTGGACCATGGACCGTCCACAGTGTGGTCCATAAGGTGTAAATGAGAATGGTCCACCTGCTTCACACTGTTATGGATGGGCCAAAATCGACAACAGGCACTGAGTGAATAATTCTGGCCCATCAATATTGATGAATGGATATGGATCATTGATAGGGTAAATTTCAATTGCTGATGTTCTTCTTTGCAAATGGTCAGGATCATCCTTTCAGTGCAATTATCAGGTCATGCCCCATCAAGAAAGGGGGCCCAAACATCCAACCATCTGAACATGTGGGGCCCATTAAGTGACGCATGACATATGGGCCCAAATCAATACTTAGCAAAGCAAACTCACTCCTAATTCAATAATTTGGAGATCTATGCCATTAATATTTATGTTGATCTTTGTTTTTTCAAGGAACTTTCGTATCAACAAGTTGTCCGGAAGCATCCCAAAGGAACTCGGAAACCTTCGAAATCTTACATCATTGTAAGATATCCTTAATTCTTTAGTCTATAAATAAATTAATTATTTAATTTTCAATTAATTCAAGATGAATTTTGGCTGTGATTACAGTAAGGAGTTGTTCAATGGTCTACTGTAATAACTGACACTATTTTTGGTGCAAGCTATTGTTATAATCATCCAATTTGATCCTTGATCAGACAGGGTGTTATATGTGGACCACCACTCTGGACCTAACACAATGGCACCTGCCAACTTTTCGTTAGTCCTGATAGGACTATCAACAGGTTGGGTCTGGTCTAACTTGGTTCAGGTCATGCCTTGTCTGTACCTTTCCAGTTTGGGTCTAGGTCTTGAAGACCCAGACTGGGATCTGATCAGGTATCTACTGGGTCTTCGGATCTAGGTTTTAAGTTGGGCTAAGAGCATTTAAATGGTTGAGCCCATCCAATGGATGGATTAGATTGAACACACATGTGCCACTTTGATAGGGTCATGGACCCTCTTACATGTAGAGTTGTACACGAGTCGAACTGAATTAAGCTTGGCCTAGTTCAGCTCGGCTCAATCAGCAGCCCGAGCCAAGTTCGTGCTGAGCTGAGCTAATCTTTCGAGTCGAATTCGAGTCGAGCATATGAGCTGACTTCAAGTTTAGGTTTATATATATATATATATATATAATATATATATATATATCTATATATATAAAAATATATAATATATATATATTATATTGTCAGATTTGCTCAATGACCCTCAATCGAGTGGTCCTTTTCTTATATAGAGATCATTTTCCCTACTTACAATATATCCCTTAATTACAACATAACAGCAGCATCTATATCCCCTAATTACAGCCCTTAATTACAGCATAACAGCAGCATCTATATCCCCTAATTCCAGCATAATATCTCCTAATTACAGCAGCATCTATATCCCCTAATTACAACATCTATATCCCCTAATTACAGCCCTTAATTACAGCATAACAGCAACATCTATATCCCCTAATTACGCATAATATCTCTTATTACAGCAACATCTATATCCCCTAATTACAACTCTATATCCTAATTACAGCCCTTAATTACAACAATATGGTACAACAATATATGGTAGGTTTGTTGTCTATCCTACTAACATCCCCCCTCAAATTGATGCTGGTCGATCAAGAAGCATCAATTTGCCAACAATAAATTGATGAGGTAGTCGTGTCATAGCTTTGGTGAAGACGTCCGCTATCTGAAGGTCGCTTGAGACATTTGGAAGAGAGATAACCCGAGTATCAACAGCTTCCCGAATAGAATGACAGTCCACCTCCATATGTTTGGTACGCTCGTGATAGACGGGATTGGTAGCAATCTGAATAGTACTCGTATTATCAGCATGAAGAGGAGTGGGAGTAGACTGAGGAAAACCTATTTCAGCAAGTAAGCCACGTAGCCACATAATCTCCGAGCAGGCTGCCGACATGGCACGGTACTCGGACTCAGTCGAAGATTTGGAAACACGATCCTGTTTCTTACTCTTCCAAGAGATAAGTGAATCACCAAGAAACATACACCACCCGGTGATAGACCGGCGAGTATCAGGACATCCTGCCCAATCAGCATCACTAAAAGACACAAGGCGAAGAGGAGTACCAGTAGAGAAGAACAAGCCACGGTGAGAGGAACCCTGGAGATATCGAATAATTCGGCGGACTGCGGCAAGATGAAGGTGGCGAGGAGACTGCAGAAATTAACTGACTTGCTGGACAACAAATGAGATGTCAGGCCGTGTAATAGTGAGATAATTGAGACTACCAACTAACTGTCGAAACACCATGGGATCAGGAAGGAGATCCCCCTCCTCACGTCGATACTTGACATTCACTTCCAAAGAGGTATCCACTGAAGAGGAGTCCTGCCAACCAGACAAGGAAATCAAGTCCTCTGTGTATTTATGCTGATGCAGGAAAACCCCAGAGGAATCAGACTAAACCTCCAAACCGAGGAAATACCGGAGAGGACCAAGATCCTTCATATGGAATGAATCATGAAGATGTTGCTTGAGTTGATTAATGAGAGCAAAATCAGTCCCAGTGATGACAATGTCGTCGACATAAACTAGAAGAAGAACGTCGTTCGAAGAAACAACGAAGAATCATACTGGCTTTGGATGAAAGAAAATCGAAGTAACGTAGCCCGGAACTTATCAAACCAAGCCCGGGGAGCTTGTTTCAAACCATACAGAGAGCGCTTCAGCTTACACACATTCGACGTTGATGACGAGCAGAGGCCAAGAGGAGGTGTCATGTAAACATCTTCCTGTAAATTACCGTGAAGAAATGCGTTCTTCACATCCATCTGGCAAAGGGACCATCCTTGAGAGGCTGCGATGGTAATAATAGTACGCATAGTTGTCATTTTAGCGACAGGAGCAAAAGTCTCCTCATAGTCAACCCCATACTCCTGGCGGTTACCAAGGGCAACCAAACGAGCCTTATAATGGTCCACAGACCCATCAGGCCGAAGTTTCACAGAAAAAACCCACTTACACTCAATTAGCTTGACATGAGAAGGACAAAGGACCATGTCCCAAGTCTAATTTTTTTGAAGAGCTTGAAGTTCTTCCTGCATAGCCTTTTTCCAACACTCATGTTTTTCAGCTTGTGAGTAGGAATTAGGAATCGACACAGTTGATAAGGTAGCCGTGAAGGAGGTATGAGGGAAACCATACCTATCCGGTTGATGAGAAGTACGGCCAGATCGTCGAGGAGGGTGCAAAATGGGATCAGGTGGCAGATCAGACTCAGGAAGGGGTAGAGTTGGTCGACGGCGTTCATACACAAAACCAGGCTTGAAGCATTTAGGAGGGCATATCAAATCATTAAAGTGAGGAAGAACAGAAACTGCAGGAGATGATGTAATAGAACTAGGAAAGAAATATTGATGCTCAAAGAAAACGACATTACGAGATATATGAAATTTATTGGAAGAAGCATCATAACACACAAATCCTTTTTGAGATAAGTTATATCCCATAAAGACACATTTCACAGATTGTGCAGAGAGTTTGTGACGTTGATGCGGAGGTAGATGCACAAAACAGACACAGCCAAAAGTGTGTAAATCAAGAAAGCTAGGGTGATGTTTATGCAAACGATAGAATGGAGAGTCGAAATTTAGCACTTTAGAAGGCAACCTATTAATCAAGTATACTGCTGTAGCTAAAGCTTCAACCCAAAATTTAGGAGGAACAAAAGATGCAAGGAACAAGGTCCTAGCAACATCTAACAAATGTCGATTTTTGCGCTCAGCCGTGCCATTCTGTTGAGGCATATAAGGACACGAGCGGTGAGAAACAATTCCTTTGTGACGAAGAAACTCAAGAAATTCATGAGACATATTCTCCACTAGAATCAGATCGTAAAGTCTTAATGCTAGTGGTAAATTGATTCTCAACATATGCTAGAAACGATTTGAAAACAGCAAAGACTTCAGACTTATAACGCAGAAAATATACCCAAGTATGCCAACTATGGTCATCTATGAATGTCACAAAATATTTATAATGAGCATGAGAAATGACAGGAGTAATGCCCCATACATCACTATGAACAAGGTCAAAGCAATTCTTTGCCCTACTCCCGGAAGAAGGGAAGGGAAGAATCTTACTTTTTCCGATTTTACACGTAGAACAATCAAAAGACAAAGCATGAGGCAAAGAAGAATCTTTTTTTCCCAACGAACCAGAATTCAACAAATGAGATAAAACAACATTGTTTGGATGGCCTAAACGTTTGTGCCATACTTCACAATTATTGGAGACAGTAGTACAAGCCAAAGAAATGATACTAGGAATTGAAAAGTATAATGGAAACAGTCTTCCAACTTTAAGCCCCTTCGCTATTGTCCTCCCCGACACCGGATCCTGCACATGACAACCATCACGAGAAAACTGAACATTGTAATTATCATCCACTAATTGTCCAACCGAGATAAGACTCGTAGAAAGCCCAGGTGATACAAAAATATTAGTAAGTGATGGTGCGATATCACCAACCCCAGTAATCGGTAAACGATGGCCATTAGCAATGTGAATATTAGAAGAACCAGTGTACTTACGAACATTGCTAAGCATATCAGGAGAACTGGTCATGTGATTGGATGCAGCGGAGTCAACAAGCCAAGATTGAGAGGGTATAGTACGTATAGTACCCTTACCTTGCAGCCCTAAAGTGGAAAATGCCGATACAATCATTTGTTGCACCATTTCTGGTGTAAGGGCAGGTGTAGCAGTAGTGAAAGATGACACTGGAGCGAGATTTTGAGTGCTGGTTACCCCATCCGAAGTGTGGCCAGTAACAGTAGCATGATAAGCATTCACGAGTCGGTTTTGAGGACGTGTTGGGCATTTTTTGATGATGTGCCCCTTCTGTTTACAGTAGTTGCAGAACTTTTTAGCACAATGGGCAGCAATATGCCATAATCTTTGCAACTGCAGCACTGAACTGTACGCATGTCTCGAACCCTCCCTTTGCCTTGAGCAGCGTATGCGACAACATTTTCTTGCGGAAGCGAAGATTGAGTAAGAAGGCGTTGTTCCTCTCGAAGAAGTGCTCCAAAACACACGTCAAGAGATGGTGAAGGATCCCTATGCATCAGGTTGGAGTGAATAGACTCGAATTCTGGCCTTAGTTTCATTAAAAACTGGTCTCTTTTGCTAACTTCATGGACTGCTTGAACAGCAGAGAGGGACTCGGCCGACACGTCGGCATACACAATGTCGGAAAACTCAGCCCAAAGATTCTGAAAACCACAGAAATATTCCTGAACAGAGAGTGTACCTTGGGAATAGGCAGCAAGATCAGTTTCCAACTGAAATCGCCGGGCGGAATGATCATGATGATAGACCTTTTTCAAGTACTCCCACATCGATTTAGCCGTCTTGTGCGGTCTTAAATTGAGTATAAGCAGTGGATCAATAGACCCAAGAATCCAAGTCATCACGCGAGCATCTTTCACTTTCCATTGAACCAACGTTGTAGGATCGGTAGGCATTGGATCACTCCCATCAACATGACCCCACAACTCCTTTCCCATGACAAAAAGTTGAAACTGAAACTCCCAGGCAGCATAATTCTTCCCTATAAACCGAGTTTGAAAGACTTCTGAGTTGGTTTTGTTAGCCATAACTAGAATCTCTCGAAATGCACCAAAAAAAAAAAAAAACTGCAAACCAAAACCCGCACCCAAGAAACCAAGAAACCAGAGCCTAGAACCACGAAGATTGGACCAAGGACAAGGTTGCAGAGAGTGGCTCTGATACCATGTCAAATTTGCTCAATGACCCTCAATCGAGTGGTCCTTTTCTTTTATAGAAATCATTTTCCCTACTTACAATATATCCCTTAATTACAGCATAACAACATCTATATCCCCTAATTACAGCCCTTAATTACAGCATAACAGCAACATCTATATCCCCTAATTACAGCATAATATCTCCTAATTACAGCAGCATCTATATCTCCTAATTACAGCATCTATATCCCCTAATTACAACCCTTAATTACAGCATAACAACAACATCTATATCCCCTAATTACAACATAATATCTCCTAATTACAACAGCATCTATATCCCCTAATTACAGCCCTTAATTACAGCAATATATGATACAACAATATATGGTAGGTTTGTTGTCTATCCTACTAACACACACACACACACACACACACACACACACACACACAAAATATTTATACTAAGTGAACCCAATCCGAGTCGAATCGATTCGAACCGAGTCAAGTTCGAGTCAAGTTCTGAGCAGAGTCAAGTTGAGTTCAGCCTAGCTTAGACTCAGCTCGAAATTTTTTTGAACTCAAGAAATCAGCTCGACTCGGCTCGAACTCAGTTTCCGAGTCAAGTCGAGCAAGTTAACCGAGCTAACTTGGTTGGTGTACAGCTCTACTTACATGTGTGGTTTAGGAAGCTTCATTTCTTCTGCAAGAATAATCAACAAATATTAAATATATAAATCTTTTATTAAAATTAACTGGACCTGAGCCTGACCTGATCTGATACAGCCTGACTTTAACCAGTCCATCACATGGATCCAACCCGAACTTCACTAGATCTAGAAGTGACTACCCATGTGGAGCCCATTACTGACTTCCTGATATCCCCACAATGCCCTTGCAGGTGGGCACTTGACAATTGTAAAGCGCCTACGTGGCATTTTTTCTAGTCACCGGATATTGAATTTTTATGATTTTGCTTGAGTTGGATTCTGTTGCAGGGGCTTTGGCTATAATAATTTCAATGGGCCACTCCCTCGAGAGATAGGGAATTTGGTAGCTCTGGAAGAACTGTAAGTTATTAATCATATCTTTGATATCCAGCCCATCTACACAAGTATACATCCAAGCCATCCAGTGCAGATGCCCAGAACTGAATATCAGGTTGCTCCACTCATCATATGGGCCACAGTGTAAAATGTTCACAGCCAGCTGAAGCAAGTTTTTTAAGTGGTCTACTTGTTCAGTACATCATGGCCCACCATGTGAGCCGCCCAGCCTGTCTTTTAGACCAGATCTGCTAGGTGCCAGGTAGCAATCATCTGATCTTTATGATGAATCTCACACTGTAATTCAATGTGGGTGCTTCACTCTAGTGGCTAATGCAGGGGCATTTTCACACCAGGCTCGAGTGGGGTGGCCTGTGGGATGCAGGGGCACACTTGGGGTAGGCGGCCCATGTGAGGCGGGTGACTCGTGTGAAGCAGAACCCATGTGAAGTAGGGCCCAGGGAGAATTTGGCCGAGGACCTAACCCATGGGATGTGGGGCCTGGGCTATGAGATAAAGGGATTGATTTGCCATGGTCTATCAATTCGAGCTTTTAGAGCAAGTGGTTAATTGTCCTGCCATGTTCTATCAGTTCTTGCTTTTAGAGTAAGTGGTTAATTGTCCTGCATCAGTGGCCCACCGATTGAAGCCATGCAAGCGGTTTTGTTTTATTGTGCAGGGGCCCATAACCAGTTTACGGCATGATACTTCCATGGCCCACATTTGTATTTGATTGCTGCATCCATGCCTTATCTAGTGTCTGGGCATCATGAACAACTAGGAATAGCATACAGGAGAATGATTTACAGACAGATCAGGATCTTCCAAATGATCAAACACTAGGGCCCACCAAAAGTTGATTCCACAATGTTCTTAATTCACTAGATTACTATCAGTGGGCCCCACCATCTGATCACAATCATATTCCAACCGTACAGTGGAAGGTCCATGATTCACTGATGATCCTATGTATGCTATGGGCTATTTTCTCATGAGTGTGATCGATTTCCAACCATCGATCATGTATTTGAGAATGACTTGCAGTTCAACTCACGAATTCTTTTACTTGGACAGTTTCATGGACGGTGTCCGTGCCAGCGGTCCCATTCCTTCAACATTTGCCAATCTAGTAAACTTACAGACAGTGTCTCTCTCTCTCTCTCTCTCTCTCTCTCTCTCTCTCTCTCTCTCACACACACACACACACACACACACACACACACACACTTTTGATCTTCTTTCTAAGTAATGAAATTATCTTAAATTTGAAATTTTCACATTATAAACCATGTTGTAATCTCAGGTGGGCCTCTGATAATGAGTTCACTGGCTCAGTACCGGACTTCATAGGGAATTGGACTAAGCTTAAAGTTCTGTAAGTTATTATAATGAGATTTTCCGTACGACCCAAAACATGCATCAGGTGGGCTGCTGACTGAAAGTGCGCCAATCTTATGATCATGACCGTTCAATAAAATGCCACTAAAGGGGTAGTTAAAAGCAAAATAGGTTAACAACCACACTGGAATCCTTTATTTTGCACGGTCGGGATGATTTGATTGATATGCTTTGGGATGATACCCATCCCTCCTAATGAGAAATTGGGACCACTTGATATGTATGGCCCATCCTTGTTGCCTCAATGCTTCTAGTCTATCACCACTATAAGTACTATGTTTGGTCTATATTTGCAGGAATTTGGCTCAAAATTACTTAACTGGTCGCTTGCCTTCATCTCTCGGCAACTTGATATTCATGCAAAACATGTAAGTTATGCAACTGCTTCTAACATGTAAATAAAATTAGTTTGGCCATGATCATGATCATGATGTAGATGACGGTCATGATGTCAATGATCATGGTCATTATGTATTTGTTGGTAATGATACTTGGAGATATATGGCGTTAATATTTTTATTGATTTTTTTATAGGACCTTTAGTACCAATGCATTGTCTGGAGGCATCCCAAAGGAACTCGGAAACCTTCGAAGTCTTACATCATTGTAAGATATCCTTATTTCCTTAATACATAATTAAATTAATTATGTAATTTTCAATTAATTTAAGATGAATTTTGGCTTTGATTACAGTAAGGAGTTGTTCAATGATCTACTGTAATCACTGATACTATTTTCTTGGTGCAAGCAATTGTTATAATCATCGGATCTGATCCTTGATTAGACGGGTGTCACACATGGACCACCACTCTAGACCCAACACTATGGCACTTACCAATTTATCATTAGTCCCAATAGGGCTGTCAATGGGTCGGGTTCTATGGTACCTATACTCGGATAAGTTGGTTCAGGTCAAGCCCAGTCCGGATCCTTTCCAGTCAGGGTCTAGTTCTTGAAGACCCGGAGTAGGTTCCGATTGGGTTTGGGTACCCATCGGGCATCAACCAGGTCTTTGATTCTTTATTTCAAGTTGGGTTCGGGAAAAATAAGAGCATTTACATGGTTGGGGCGATCCAATGGGTAGATTAGATTGCACTCACATGTGCCACTTTAACATGAGCATGGTGTGTAAACGTGCTCTTTTAAATGTGTGTCACTTGGGAAACTTCATTTATTTTGCTAGAATAATCAACAAATATTAAATATGTAAGTCTACAGTTGAAACTAAATGGACCTGACCCAACCTGATCCAGCCTGACTTTAACCAGTCCATCACATGGACCCAACCCGAACCGACTACCCATATGGGGCCCATTCCCGACTTCTTGATATCCCCAAAGTGTTCTTGCAGGTAGGTACTTGACACAGGGAAGGATGTGATGAGGTCGATCACCGTCTTCCTTGGGGATAACTACTCCGAATCCACGGAGCCTCTCTGGACTCTTCACAGAGATTCCTCGAATCCACACGAGGGATGAAAACAGAAATAATTTATAATAATTCGAAATAAATTAATTGATCATAACAAAATAAAATAAAATACAATACTTTAAATAGTGAACTCAAACCTAGGACGAAGTTTTAGAATCAAACTCCAACTCAAACTCCCTAAAAAACGTGACTTATTATAAATAGTAAACTTACTATTTATAGATGGTCATGATTCCTACTGGACTTCATGGTTTTCGGCCAAAAATAGTAAGTGTCCAATTTGGCCTAACCACTTTATTCTCTTAATTTTTCGAAGCCCTTTTCATGTTGGCCACGACTCCTAAAACTCAAATGATTAAAAGTTATGATCAAAGTCAACCTTACTATTTATAGTAAAAATGAAAATAAAAAGGACTTTCGATCATCAATCTGATGGAATCTTGCAAATCCGGCATGGGTAACCCATCATAGAGGGTTGGTTGGCTAAAGTAGCTTCTCCTACCCCAAAATCATATATGATATGTCGAAAAACCCATTCCGGTTTGCGAGATACGACTGTTTTAAGGTTCTGACGGTCCTAATCACCTCCACCTCCGATCGGGCCTTCTCTGGTCCATCTTGGCCATGAAAGTGTCCATGGCCTGCTATACATCAGTACTTGACCAATTATCACGCGTCTACGTGGCATTTATCTAGTCATTGGACATTGAAATGATGGTCATTGGACATTGAATTTATCATTTTGTTGAACATTTTGATTTGGATTTCTGTTGCAGGGCCTTTGGCTCCAATAATTTCACTGGGTCACTCCCTCCAGAGATGGGGAATTTGGTAGCTCTGGAAGAACTGTAAGTTATTAATCATATCTTTGATATCCAACCCATCTACACAAGCATACATCCAAGCCATCCATCAGGTCAGCCAACCCAATGCAGATGCCTAGGCCCGAAAATCAGGTTGCTCCACTCATCGTATAGGCCATGGTGTAAAATGTTTACAGACAACGGAAGCAAGTTTTTTTAGTGGTCTACTTGCTCAGTACACCATGGCCCACCTGATGAGTGGCCCAGCGTATCTTTTAGACCAGCTCTACTAGGCGCCAGGTAGTAATCATCTGATCTTTATGATGAATGTCACACTGTAATTCAACATGGGTGCTTCGCTCTAGCAGCCCACTGATTGAAGCCATGTAAGCTGTTTTGTTTCATTGTCCATGGTCCCATAACTAGTTTACAGCATGATACTTCCATGGCCCACCTTTATATTTGATTACCGCATCAATGCCTTATCTAGTGTACAGCAGAATGATCGCAGACAGATCATGATCTTCCAATTGATCAAACACTAAGGCCCACTTAAAGTTGATTCCACAATGTTCTTAATGATAACAAAGACATGACAATATCTAAAAGAGAAGACAATCCTCCTTTGGTTTTCTTGTGTATTTGAGACAACCCTAAAGGGTTGAATATATAGAACTTTAGAGACATCTATACAAGGTAAATGTTAAAAACAGAATTATCTATCTATGGAAATTAGCTATACATCATCTATCTATAGAAATTAGCTATACAAGGCATGTGGCCTGTCTAACACTTAATTCACTAGGAATGTAGCAAAAAAAATTGCCTACGAAAACTAGATTACTATCAGTGGGCCCAACCATCTGATCACAAATCACAATCATGTTCACAGCGGAAGGTCCACAATTCACTAATGATCCAACCTATGCTATGGGCTATTGCCTCTCTTTTTTAAAAAAAAATTAACTCTCATCACACCAACTGTTATATTTTGTCTCATGAGTGTGATCGATTTCCAACCATCAACCATGTATGAGAATAACTTGCAGTTGAACTCACAAATTCTTTTATTTGGACAGTTTCATGGACAGTGCTGGCGTGAGTGGTCCGATTCCTTCAACATTTGCCAATCTAGTAAACTTGCAGATAGTGTAACTCTCTCTCTCTCTCTCTCTCTCTCTCTCTCTCTCTCTCTCTCTCTCTCTCTCTCTCTCTCTCTCTCTCTCTCTATATATCTATATATATATATATATATATATATATATATATATATATATATATATATATATATATATTTGCTTCTAAGCATTGAAATTATCTTAAATTTGAATTTTTCACATTGTAAAGCATGCTATGATCTCAGGTTGGCCTCTGATAATGAGTTCAATGGCTCGATACCCAACTTCATAGGGAATTGGATTAAGCTTAAAATTCTGTAAGTTAACGAGATTTTCACTTTCCTCTCTCAATTTAATCATTTCTTTTCTCTTACTTAAGGCTGCAGTCAAACTGCTTATATCTCAGGCCTGAACATTACAACCGGGCCTGGCCCATCTATTTCGCAGTCTTGAAAGTTCAGCCTGACCATGGCCCCTTTTTACTAGTAATAATCATAATAGATATGTTGTCCAACTGGGTCCGAGCTTGGCCATTTGATTTATCAGATCTGGATTTCAGGCCCATATCCAACCAGCCATGAGTGCGACTTACCATAGACTGAAATGGATACAACTTGCCCGACTCATTCTTACTTGGTTAGATTTTGGACTGTGACTCGCCTGGTGACTCGTTCTATTCTCACCGATACTGAGCCAATGTCGACTCACTATTGGATGATATTTCAAACCATGTGATAACTGGGCATAAAAATCAGGCCCGCAACTGGTCCATTTGATAATTTTTGTAGAGAATTTTAACTCGTGAATGCTAATGTAGAAGGTTTCAAGGGAATGCTTTTCAAGGTTCAATCCCATCGAGCTTTTCTAATCTAACATCACTAGATGATCTGTGAGTATTCTCATTGCTTAGTCATTTCCAATTTAACTACATTCTTTCTTTTATTGTTGTTGTTTAATATTTGATGATCTGTTGATTGTATGTAGGCGAATTAGTGACATAGTGAATGGGACCTCGTCGTTGGCATTTATTAAGAACATGAAGAATTTAACCAACTTGTAAGTGATCATTGTATCAATCTATATTTGTTTTTGTTGTGTTGGTGTTGCTGCTGCTGCTGCTGTTCTGATACAATTGTGTTTGCGTTCAGAATCTTGAGAAATAATAGGATTTCGGATAGAATTCCAGCCGATATTGGAGAGTATCAATCGTTACAGCACCTGTACGTGTTCACATCACAATCTCCTATGTTTGCTCAGTGATTAGCCCAGGTCCACCCATGAAAGTCATCAACAGCCTGGGTATGGGCTTAGTCTGAGCCCGAACAGAAAGGGTCCTATAAATGGGAGTGGGCCAAATCCATTTATTCTTTGGTCTTGAAAATAGGCCCAGGCCCGGTCCATCAGCCTAAAAATGTTACTCAAGACCAGTTGGGCCCAAAAACCCTCAAACGAGCTATCTTGGTCTGTTAATATCCCTTGGTGGTGGTCAGCCACTTGATTCCAGTGCTATCAGATTGATCAGTTTGTATTTTGTTTTTATTGTTGTTAGCTTATTTTGTTGTTTTACGTTTTCAGGGATTTGAGCTTCAACAATTTAACCGGTGAAATTCCAAGTTCTCTCTTCAATTTGACTTCACTTCATTCCTTGTAACCACCAAACACCCCTTTATTCATGTCATTTTCACAAGCATATGATTTTTAACTTGAGTTCGAATCAAATACTAATGTTTTTACATTAAGCTTAATGTACAAATAGATGTGTGCGGCCCATTGTGATGCTTTAATGACATCAAATCCATCTATCATGTGGAAGTGGGAGGCTTCCCACACCATTATGGACGCACACAAGTAAGATGGTAGCCCAGGAGAATGTCATTCATCTTGCCATAGAGAATATACGAACACTGACAAGTAAGAGTTTGGGGTTATTAAACACAACAAAATGAAGGAGAGTTAGCATAGCTTTTGTTTAGGAGACCAAACGGAAAGGGGCCAAAACTAGAGAAATCGATGTATATAAAGTTTGGTACATAGGAAAGGAGTCAAGGGCAATGAAAGAAATA
Source organism: Magnolia officinalis (assembly GCA_021015155.1). NCBI lineage: Eukaryota > Viridiplantae > Streptophyta > Magnoliopsida > Magnoliales > Magnoliaceae > Magnolia > Magnolia officinalis. The sequence goes on along the minus strand of JAJHSJ010000017.1, from coordinate 53,610,724 downwards.
GGGTATGGGTGGTGACAGATGAAAATTTAAAGGATAAAGTTGTAGGTGTTAAGAGAGCAAGTGATAGGATTTTATTAATAAAACTTGCATTAGCAGAGGAGATAATCTATATTATTAGTACATATGTGCTACAAGTAAGGTTAGAGGATAGAATCAAGAGACAATTCTGAGAGAATATGAATGGAGTAATGCAAGGAATTCTGAATGGTGATAGGATATTTGTAGGAGACTTAAATACTCATGTAGGAAAAAGAATGTAGAGGATATGAGAGCACACATAAAGGAGATATCTTTTGGAGAAAAAATGAGATGGTGATGCTATTGTTGATTTCATTATGGCATACAAGCTAGCTCTACCAAACGCATACTTTAAAAAGAGAGATGAACATTTAATAACTTTCAAAAGTGTATCATACACAAGCCAAATATAATTTTTTCTACTAAGGAAAAGATAATGATCAATATTTAAATTTTGCAAGGTCATAGTATCTAACTTTGCAACTGAGGTTAATAGTTATGGATGCTTACATTAAGAGATGGAAGAAACTGAGTGAAATTAATAGGTTTCTAAAAACTAACTGGTGGAATTTAACAGGAGAGAAGTAAATTGATGGAAGAAAGAAAGTGGAATGTCAAGTAAAAAGTAAATGTTATATGGAATGGGATAGTTGCGTGCATTAGGAAAGTGGCAAAAGAATGTTTTAGGAGTATCTAGAGGGAAAAAACCAATCATATAAGGAAACTTGGTGGTGAAATGATGATATACAAAAAGCTATTTATCAGAAACATCATGTTCCAAAGCATGGCAAGGAACTAGAGAGTATGATAATTTTGAATAACATAAAAATGCCAAGAGGATTGCAGAGAAAGTAGTAAAGCTAAGTTTGACAACAGATTTAGAACAAGAAAAGGTGACAAAAATGTCTTCAAACTTGCAAAAATGAGAGAGGGGAAGGGTAAGTACTAGATCATATCAGATCCATTAACAGTGATAACCAAAGGATACTAGTAAAGGGCAATGAGATCAATGAAAGGTGAAAAAGCTAATTTCAAAACTTGTTAAATGATTACCATTCATAGACTATAGGGATAGAAGGAACCATAAACTCAAATGACATCAAAGACCATAGATACTTTCGTAGGAATAGGATATCGAAAATTGAAGAAGCTTTGAGAAAGGGGAAAATAGGGAAGGCCCTTGGATCATATGGTATATCAATAGAGGTTTGGAAGCTATGGGAGATGTTGGGTTATTTGGCCGACAAAGTTGTTCAACAAGATTGTTAGACCAAAGAAAATGCCAAATGCATGGAGAAAAGGTACCGTGGTTCTTATTTATAAGATTAAAGGAGATGGAACTGCAGTAACTATCATGGGGTGCTTTAAAATCTAAAGGATTTAAATAAGTCGGACTAAAACAGAGTATATGGAGTACAATTTTAGCAACAACAGGAATGAAAAGTAGGAATTAGTTAAGGTTGTTGACTGAGAAGTTTCCCAAAATGACCACTTGTGATACCTTGGGTCAATATATTCATGATAGTGGAAAGATTGAGAAGGATGTTCCCATATAATTTGAGTGGAAGAAGCGTGTGTCTGGAGTTTACTTGATCGTCATGTACCACTTAAACTGGAAGGGAAATTTTATATGACTGCTCTAAGACTAGCCATGCTTTATTAAGGAACAACATGTTCATAGGATGAGTTTAGCTGAATTAAGGATGTTGAGATGGATGAGTGACAAGACAAGGAATGATAGAATTAGATATCAATGTATTCGAGGGACTTAGGAGGAGCACCAATTGGTAAATAGACTCATATTGTTTGGTCATGTGTGATGGAGACTCGCTAGTTAGTAGTTAGTTGGTACAAGTTGAATGCTCTAAAAGGGCAAGGAGGAGGCCAAAAGGCCCCTGATAGAGTGGAATGGTGGAACAGGATTCGTGTAGCCGATCCCACTTAATTGGGAAGGCTTAGATGATGAGAATGATGAATCCATCTATGTGCTCCCCCTCCTACTCTCCTTAGCTCGTAGGTTGATTCGAAATTCAAGTCAATCCACATATGTTTAAGATGACACAATATATTAATTAAGGCATAACATTCTGTCCTCCAAGAACCCTTGGTTATCATGATATATGGCTGAGATTATCTTTGTCACATCCACATGACTGGTGGATTAGGGCTTGCATTGGTTTTCCAGGGCACAACTCGAACAACAACATTTAAAATCATGTGTTGTGGCCCACCTAAATTTTGTAACAGCCTGAGGTTTTTGGGTACATTCCTGGTTAGATGCATTTATGAGTAGATTAGTGGAATACAACGAACACAGTGGACCTCTCGTAAAATCTAGAAGGTTTTTAATGGTGGTTGTCATCATCCCAACTATTCCCTGTTGTGGCCCACGCCTACCTGAGTCTTGGATCAGCCTAATTTTTTGGACACCAAGGAGAAAATTAAGGGGAAAAATGATGGACAGATTGGATGTCCATTAAAACATCATGGTGGGCCCCAAACATTAATCTGTTAAGAATAATGTACAAACCTTGCATTGAATCCAACCTCTTAAACTTGGTATTATTTGGTGATGCATTTTGTGTTTCTTTTAATCCATCTCTATCTGCAGGTTTCTTGGAAACAATAGCTTGTCCGGTAGCCTTCCTTCCAAAAAAAGTTCATCACTTGCATACATGTACGTTCATTCGACTTATCTTTATTGAATTAGTAGTCTAAATTGCATTTCCCTCACTTGGCCATGTTTGAATGCATTATCGAATTGAATTTGAATAATTATCTCCATGAAATGAAAATATCAAAACCGCAGCTATTCTATAGTAGTCACATTGAGGGAGTAGGCTCCAAATTGCAATTAAGTTTCCTTCAAGTCAGACGGAAAAAAGAGTGAATTTGCAATTTGAAGGATACTTCCTGATATGCTTGCCAATGCAGCTACAATGCGGTCATTTCCTTTCTACTGGACTAATTATCCCAATTCAATATGATAGTTAACTTAAACCATACATGGAATTAGAAATTATTTGGAGTACCATTTTTAGTTGTCTCTTTCATTGTTCTATTCAACAAAAGTCGATTCAAACTTTTGTTCCTCTTTAACATGAATACCATTTGGTATCATGTAAAAGGCTCTAATATCTAGTGTTTTTGTTGGTGTTTATCTTATTTGATGAATTCGTTTATTTATATGTTGTGTCGGCAGTGATTTGTCATACAATCAATTATCAGGAAGCTTTCCCTCTTGGATCACACAAGTACAACTGTATGTCCAAAAGAAGCACAAAGCTTGCTATTTATCATCATTTCTCTTGCTACAAAACAGATCATTATGCCATTGAAGCTGGGTTTGGATGTACTATGGAATCAAAATGCGATACTTAGTTTAATAAAATTGATATAACCAAATTGCGGTAACCTTAGTATTAAGAACAAATAGTCCACAATTCGCGGGTGGGTTCCTCTCAAGTCCAACTTGAGAGTAACTCAGTTGCAATTTGAAGCGCACTCAGCTGCAATTTTAGTCATTTCCGCTTCGTTGAACTAGTAATTATTGCAATTTGATTCAATTGAGCATCCAAACGCAAGATAGGACAACGTCCTTCTTTATTTCTTTCGCATGATATATAAACATGGTTTTAGATTTAGATCCAGACCAGTTATGACCCATTTCAAATACCCCACAACCATGACCAGTTTAATCTATGTGCTCTAGAATGGAGCACATGGAAGTAGCAGTGTTATGTCGGGTACCCATATTCAATGTAGAGAAGTGCCAAGTGATTCCCAGCATGTGAACATAGCATGAGTGTGAAAGATCAAGCACATTAGGGCCATTCATCAGGTGGGTCCCACTTTGAACATGCCCTTGGAAATAATCAAGCTGGTCCATGCATCCTAGGGGCCACATGTATGAATAAAAATACTGTTGGAGAAAGAAAACAAATGCTATGTATCCAGTGCATGTGTGTGGTCCACTCTAGATTCCTGGGCTGGGGCATGCCCACAGTGGTTCCCATCTAATGAGTGGCATGGATCTCTCACACATCTGCAAGTCACCTCTTTAATCTATCACATCAGCAGTTCTCTTCATGTACTCCCCAACAATGTAACAACACTGACAGTAAGCTCCTTTCAAATTGTGTCCTGTTTCAGGAACTTGGTCGCCAACAACTTTGTCATTGATAGTTCTAATAACAGGTATATTATTCATAGGCGATGCCACTATAGTCTTTTGACAAAACAAAAGCATGCTTGAGTAACTGTCATAACTGCCTAAGGAAACATATTTCCTGAATTGGTTGTTTATCTTTGGTCCATAAGAAATTGTCCTAATCTTTAGTTGCATGTGAGTGTTTGATTCTCTGGTATTCAGTGCTTCGCCTTCAGGATTGAATTGTCTTCAGCGGAACTTTCTGTGCAATTGGGAATCTCCAATCTGTAAGCCATTTCTTCTTCTTCTTCTTCTTCTTCTTCATTTTCATTTGGCAGTGTTTGGAAGCATGCATGACTCAAATTGTAAAAAATAGCAATTTTATAATAGTATCCATAATGAGGGAAGCAACAGTCTATCAGAATTATGTTTCTTAAGCTACTAAATTGCAATTTCGAGCTGGGATCCTAAAATATGAATTTTATGGAAGGACACTATAAATTGGCTATTTCCATCTTATTAAAATATGGCAGCCCACATACACTCCACCACATGTGCCAATGTGGCCCATGGGTGCAAGATCCATGCCACCTATCAGTTATGCCCCATTGTTTAGATGTCCCTGCTCATAAACCAGGCTGATCCTCATATCGGGTGACCTGCAGATCAAGAGACAAATGGATGGGTTGAAAAGCTCATCCCCCATGATTTGCCTCTGGAGTTGTGGCTCTCTTGATAAGTGGACCAGCCTGGATTTTAGGCCAGGGCATTTACATGGTGCGACACACCCAATGAATGGCTTGCATCACATGGGCACATCTGCATGTAGATGGGCCAGCCTATACATGCATGTGGGATCAACTAACCTCTATAACAAAAAATAAATTAAATTTCTAAAAATGGCCATAATCTGCTGAAAAACCTTGTATTAAATTCTTTAAGGTTTGGTCAGCTAAATCAGACGTTCTGTAGCAGTGTCTGATTCTGACACCCATTTAACCATTCTCATGTAACTGTAGGCTTTGATCGATGTCAATGTTTTATTGGTTTACAGATTCTTCATTCGCAATCAAGTGCGGTGGCAAAGGGATGACCTCTTCCGATGGAACGATGTATGAGAATGATACTGAACCTCTTGGCGCAGCAACATATTATGTGACCAACGATACCAAGTGGGCCGTCAGCAATGCTGGGTTGTTTCTTGAGGGCAACAATGCCCCATACATCTCAAGCTTGTCTTCTCAGTTTCTGAATACTTTGGACTCGGAGCTCTTCCAAACAGCAAGGATATCTCCAGGATCGCTAAGATACTATGGACTCAGGCTTGAGAACGGCCTGTACAACATAACTCTGCAATTTGCTGAGGCAGCTATCAGAGATTCAACTATTTGGCAGAGTGTTGGAAGGCGTGTATTCGATATTTATGCTCAGGTGTGTACTTTATAGCAGGATCCATTTTCTAACTTTGCGTTTGGATGCACATTGAATCGTGAATGCTCGGCTAATCAAGAGTTAATGAAAAAGAGCTAATGATTATTTTTCCTAGTATACATAGTTAAGAAGTAGCCCAAATTGTAGTTACATCTCTCTAGACCCTTAACATGAATGCCAATGAAAGTTCAATTTGGTTATTTCTATTTAATTAACCTAACAAACAATTGCAAATTAACTCGATAGTGCATCCAAACACGCAGTAAGTTTTTTTTTTTTTTTTTTCTTTCCCTATCATTCAGGCATTCTTTTCAAAATTTTCAGAAATTTTCAATCGATGATTGCCTGTGAAAATTTGAAAAAGACATTATGTTTTAGCACCGTGCTCGAGCGTGAACCATTTACAAGTATTATCACTTTATCCCTATGTACTAAACTTTTGGTTCTACTTAGATTTAGCACAAATGTGGAGAGAGTAAGATTGGAGTAGCCTACTCTCCCGAGTGGCCTTCACATTTCTCTTTGTTTTATATGAGAAGGTCAACATGTTGATCAGAAGTATTGATTGATTGATGTCTCTGGTCAAAGCATCCGGTTCATCATGATTTGGTGTAATTTATTGAGTGGAAAACTTAGAAAGAATGTAGTTTTAAAAAGGACGGTCAAAGTATGCATAAATAGGTTTTTTCCCCTAGCTGCATTTATATCACAAGCAATGTTGTCAAAATCATTATTATATTGTAAATCATAATAGGGGCTGAATCATATGGAACCACACATCATATGATTTCTTTTCTAATTTTCTTAGAAAATAGAAAAAAAAAATCAGAAAAAAAAAAACTCATCTATCATTCATTTCCCATCAATATGCACCAAGTAATACCATGTCATTATATTGTTGAAGGATTCTTGTCCTTTATTTTTTATCATTCAAGAAATTTACCTTTTAAAAAAATGCACGAATCCTTTAATATGATCTTTTTACCTTTCTTAAGTACAGGATTACGTTGGAAAGGCAGAATTTAATTATGTACACCAACAAAAAAATGATATTTTGATTTCCAACCATCATTACCACAATACATATAGGTCAACATGTTCGCAACCATCCATATTAACATTCCAGATAAGTTATAGATCAATTTGGTGTCTCGACCAGTTAGGAAGTAAGAAATCATAGAAAAAGCTCCATGGTTTGACTTTCAATAGAATATTAATCATTTAATATCTTATAAAGAACATAATAAAATAATTGACCTTTTTTAAACGGTTCTCAAAGCCCCCACCAATTTAAAAACATAAAATGAAATCCAAGTGTTCATTAAAAATGTCTATTGTTTGATAAGGTTTGATATTATTTTGATTATTAACTCCATTGCAAATGACTCGCACCCAAATATGCCTTGTCGAGAATAACCTGAACCGGACCTCAGCCATGAAAATGGCCGCACTGCTCGCACCATGTCAAGACCTGTCGTGACCATCAATTCCCATGTCATGCTTTCATGGCCATCTCTCAGAGAAACAATCTCTTCCTTTCTCCTTCCATTCTCTCTCGCATCCAAACCCTAATCTTCGTTTTACAGCTGCCCAAGCATTCGTTTGCTGGAGAAGTAGAAAACATTCGCTTTCATGGAGACGCTTCTTCCCATTCTGCGGCGGAGAAAGGTCTGTGTGAAGAGTAACAAGATGTAAACAGTTATGATTGAAAAACTCATAACTGACGTCATGAATGAAAAACTCTCTCTAGTGGTAGAAACTAATGTTGACATAGAAGACGTCGACAACAATGAATCCCAAGCAAAAGATGGTAGATTCAACCTGCTGCTTGATGAAGAACAGGTCGAACAGGATGTTACGACATATGGGGTGAGTAAAAAAGGCAAGTCGGATGACGAATGGACTCAAGTGGGACGAAAATCGCGGGATCAGATTCAGAAGCACCGCAGATATGATTCCTTCCCAACTCTCTTTGTAAAGGGATATCCGCATGGATGGCTCCCACTGAATCTGGAAAGAGTCTTTGGGAGGGCAGGGGCGGTCATGGAGGTGATTATGCCTAGAGACAAAAGTACCGGACAATACAGGGGCTTCGCCCTTATCAGGATGAGCTCTGAGGAAGAGTTGTCGAGTGCTGTTTCGATGTTACATGGGGAAAACTTCGGGGGAGAAAAGCTACTCGTGCAGCGCGCTAGATTTGGACCAAAGAGAAACGATAGGAAGAAGGGATCGGCCCCTACAACCCCAGTCTTCCACAAGAAGGGGTTGGTGGGTACAACCCCTGATCCTCACTCCACTTCTTACCGAGATGCGTTGGTAAGACCATCTCATCGCAAGCGACAGTCAACAGCCCCGCCTGCTCCAACCTCAGAGGGTGCGGTTACCCCTTCCAATATTGACAGGGAACTCCCTTTTGCCCTTCGCATTCCTCCCGACGATCTTCTCCGAGCCAAGGAGACCCTGAAGGACACGGTGGTGATCTTGACCAGTGAGATTGCCACCATCTCTCAAGTGAACGACTGGATTGATGAATGCACAAACATTCGGGCCGGATCCTACATCTTGCATCCCATTGGTTACAACGAGGTATGGGTCAAAGGTGACCCGGGAGTTAATCTGGAAGCATTGCTCATGGCGGGGGCGATTCATCGGGATGGTCTCGTTAGGGGTGTCATTCCATGGAATGATTTTTCTGCGTTTGGATCTGAGGACATGTGGATCCTCGTTTGGGGAGTCCCTCTTGAACTGTGGAATGAAGAGTTCTTCATCACGGCTGCCTCGCGCTTGGGATCCTTTCTGGAGCTCGATCTGAAGACTAAGCGAGGGGTGGAAATGGGGGTGATAAGATTTCGTATTAGAAGAAGAAAAGGCTTACCCCTTCCATCTTCAATTTCAATCCTCGTGGAAGATAGGACGATCGAGCTTCCGATTCAAAGGGAAGGTCTGAATTCCCCCCTTCCACGCTGGGGAGATCTTTGGCGAAGCAGGGCGCCTTCTCTTCCGCCGGAGCCAATCTCTGGACTCGCCAGGGAAGGAGATGATGTTCGTTTTCGGTGCACCCGCGGTGCACTAGATAATTTTAGTGAGGTAGGTGGTATCCTTAATTGCGATGCCTCGATTCCAGCGTTCAGTCCTCCACATGGCGCGCTCCCATCTATATCTCGACCTCGTGATGACTCACGTGTCAGGTCGTCCGGCTCGAGACCCATACGTGGTGCTTTACAAGCGGCTGTCCGTACCTGGGATGATGTCAATGGCAAGGAAAACGAGACACGTGCTACCTCTCTCTCTCTCTCATCGATAGGATGGATGGTCCGGGTGCGTCAGAGCACACTTAGGTGGGTCTCCTCTACCCGCCACGTTACCACCTCTCAGGCTCGGATCCGAACCTCCCCTTTTACCTACTCCTGTTGTGGTGAGAGGATAGGCTCGGTTTCTCCTTCGGTTGCTCCTTCGGGAAGTGCTTCGTCCACAAATCTCGCCTCTTCATCCCTCGATCTAAACCGGACACCTGCCCCGCTCCCGAAGGATTTCATCCCTAACCATTCTGCAGTCTCAGCCTATGTCTCCGAAGCGACTCTTCGAAGCAATAACAGTCTCATGGAACCGGCCTCGCAGGAAGTTTCAAGCCCACATCTGCAACTGATTCCCTTCGACGCCCCTTTTGAAGCCCAGTTGTTTGACGACGACTTGTCCTTCTCCTCACATTCCCCATCTCCCTCACCTTCCCCCAAATCTGATCGCTATTCTTCAACCTTTTTCACGACTCTTCAGCTGCTAACATCATTATCGCCGAACCATTACAGATCAGAGAAGGGAATCCCAAAATTAATCTGATAGTGGATGAGCAGAGGGTTGTCCGGAGCAAGAAGATCCAGAGGAAGAGATGGATTCGTGATGCTATGGGTCACATTGGCAGATTGCTTGGTTTATCTTTCGGTGACTGCCCAGAAGACTTTATCGCCCTATTCCAGTGTGTGGAGAATAGTGGCAGACCGTTGGATCCCAATAGAACCCCCAAGTTAAGAACCTCAATGGTGGGATGAAACAGGGAACTCAAGCGAAAAGACATACCCTCAGGAAGCAACCTTAGAATCTTGAATGAGGGCAATGTTCAGGGACTGCGGGGAAGGGGAGTTGTCTCATGAAGATGGTCTCATGGAACGTGCGGGGGGTGGGGTCCAAGCAAAAAAGAAGACTTATCAAGAATTCCTGTAGCAGAAGCAACCCCCAGATAATCTACCTTCAGGAAACCAAAGTGAAAGTGTTCGACGACCGTTTGATGAGATCGATCTGGAAGGCCGCGGATGCCAAATGGGTGTGTAAGGAAGCTTCAGGTAGCTCAGGGGGCATTCTAATTGCTTGGAGGTCTTCGATTTGGACCCTCCTAAGCAACTCGGTCAGTAATTTCTCAGTTACAACTATCCTAAGAAACCACGTCATGGCGGAGGATTTCCTCATTTGTTCAGTATATGGGCCTACCGACAACATCTTGAGGGACGACTGTTGGAAAGAATTATCTTCAGTCTGTCAGAGCTTCAGCGGTCCAAAGTGCTTCGCGGGAGATTTTAACACCATCAGATTCACAGGAGAGAAATCTGTTGCGCAGCATGCCAACAACGCAGTGAGCCTAGATCCAATCTCAGGCCTCACCCACAAACGATAAACAGGAAGAAATATAAACTAGAAACAAATTAAAGCAATCCAAAACAAACCACAAGATAAGATATACGTGGAAAAACCCCAATCTAGGGTAAAAAACCACGGATGCAAACTTCCACTATGAAGAACGAAGATTACACGACAATATACTAACCTCTCCCTTGGAAGTACAGAGAAAATCCCTTGCCCACACCTTAGAATAATTTCCTAATATTCACCTTAACCCTAGAATAGCCTTAGGGACCCCAATTTATAGTTTTGGCAACTTCCCTATGTTAGACAGGCTCCCATTACTTGTATAGCCCATTCCTTGTATAGCTTATATACCTTGTATAGTTCGTAGAGGATTTTGGTTTTATTATTTTTCCTTATATACATGACTGTAATCTCTATATATTCAACCCTTTTTGGTTGTCTCATTAACAGAAAAGCTTCTGCTCCTCTTGGCTTTCATGGTATCAGAGCCATCTTGATCCGAAACTGCTCCTGCATCATCCGGTCACCATCCCTGCTGCGTCAGCCCCCATTCCTGCTGCATCCGACCGCCCTACGTCGTCCGGCCGCCCCTGCTGCGTCGTCCGACCACCCTTGCGTCACCTGGCCGCACCTCCTGCGTCGTCCGACCAATCCTACGTCGTCCGGTGCCCCTTCTGCTTCAGATCCGCTCGTCCATGCTTCAGATCTGCTCGTCGGCGCCCCTCTGCTTCAGATCTGCTCGTCTGGCGCCCCTCTGCTTCAGATCCACTCGTCCCTGCTTCAGATTTGCTTCAGATCTACTCGTCCGGCGCCCCTCTGCTTGTCCCTGCTCCAGATCTGCTGTTCCAGATCTATTGTTGCTCCAGATCTGCTCGTCCCTGCTCATCTCTGCTCGTCTAAACCAGATCTGCTCGTCCGAACCAGATCTGCTACTGTTGTTGTTGCGGTTTTATCCATCTTGTCCCAGATCTGCTAGTCTGAATCCTACTTTTGTTCAAATCCGTTGTTGTTGCTGTTATTATTACACTAAATCCGGAAACTGCAATTGCTTTGGTATCTCCTATTGTACGATACATCTAACGCCTTCTGTTGCATCTCTGTGAGTACTTTATATTACTTCAGATCAATGGACAAGAACTCATCACGTACAAAGGCCCCACGTTATAGTTTTTATGGTACCAACTATTCTCTATGGGTCATTCATTTTCAGAACTTCCTCAAGGGTCGTGGTTTGTGGGGACTCATTGATGGATCTGTTCAAATCCCCACTTCCACAGATGCCGACAAATTAGCTGACTGGGACATGAACAATGGACGGATTATTACCTAGATCCTCGATTCGGTCGATCGGTCCATTGCTATTGGCCTCATCCCTCATCGCACTGCTAAGGCAATGTGGGAGCATCTTCAGACAATTTATCAACAGAGTAATGCGGCCCGGTTATACCGCCTGGGAACAGATGATCTCGTTACCTTACCAACCTCAGGATGATGATAGTTACAATCATCTTCTACTCCACTGAAACTCTGGGATCATCTGATTTGGTCTACTATTGTCGCGGCTGTAACAAGGTGGGTCATGTTGTCGCTCAAGGAAAAGAATGGTGCGCGTATTGTCGACGGACTGGTCATGGTATTCAGGACTGTCGTACACATGCCTATGCATCTTCTTTCGGCCGTGGACATGGTGGTCGTGGTCGTGGCCGTGGTCGTGCTCTTTCTGCTACTACTGCCACTATTTCTTCCGAGCCTTCTGTTAGTGATTCTCCATCGATAGTTTCTGCTGAAGGTTTTTCATCTCCGTTGACTCCTGCGATGCTCCAACAAATCGTTCAGGCCCTTTCTGCAACCGGTATGTCAGGTATATCTCCATCTTCTACATGGTTCTTCGATTCGGGTGCTTCCAATCATATGACCGGTGTTGTATCCCATCTTCGTGACATTCGTCCCTACACCGGCAATCAAACTATTTCTACTACGGATGGCACTAGATTACCTATTCAGTCGGTTGGGTCATTGACTTTCTCTCCTTCTGCTCATCGCCAGTTCACCCTTCGTGATGTGTTTCATGTCCCTAACCTTTCTTCCAATTTAATTTCAGTTGGTCAACTCACATCCAATAACTGCTTAGTCATATTTCTTCCCAACTGTTGTTTTGCGCAGGATCTGGCAACGGGGAAGGTACTTGGGATGGGTAGGTGGCATGGTCGTCTGTACGTGCTGGACTTTGATCCATCTGTCACTCCGGCTCATTGTTTCTTTTCTCCATCTTCATCAGATATTACTTCAGCAAATAAATTGTGGAAACTGTGGCACTTTCGTCTGGGCCATCCACATTCTGATCGGTTACTTCAGTTGATTTCTTCTAGCATGTTAGGGAATATTTCTCTTAATAAAAATGATTTGGATTATTCTTGTTCTTCTTGTTGTCTTTCAAAAAGCAAGTGTATTCCATTTTCTCTGAGTACTACAAAATCATCTTCTATGTTTGAACTTGTGCATACGGATGTCTGTGGTCCATCACCAATTATGTCTCTCTCTAGGTTACGATACTATGTTATATTCATTGATGATTTCACACGTTACACTTGGATTTACTTTTTGCAATCAAAGTCATAGGTTTTTGAAAAATTCAAGTTATTTCACTCTATGGTGGAAACTCGATTTCGGGTTCCTGTTCAAACTCTCTGCTCTGACTTAGGGGGGAATATATCTCAATCGAATTTCGTACATTTCTTCAAGGCCATGGGATTATTCATCAGACCACCTGTTCTGATACTCCACAACAGAACGGGGTGGCGGAACGGAAAAATCGTTATATTGTTGAAATTGCCAACACCCTGATGACAGCTATGAGTGTTCCTCGTTCTTTCTGGGCGGAAGCAATGTTACATTAGTCTACTTGATTAACCGGATGCCAACCAAAGTTCTGAATAGTAAATCTCCCTACTTTGTTCTTACTGGCTTACCTGCTGCATATTCCACATTTCGTGTTTTTAGTTGTATCTGTTATGTTCACTTGGCTTCACGTGAACGTAACAAACTATCTCCAAAATCGGTCAAATGTATGTACTTAGGATATGGGGAAACTCAGAAAGGTTTTCGATGTTATGATCCTGTTTCTCGTCGTGTTCGGGTTTCACGAAATGTTGTTTTTCTTGAACACATTGCCTTCCATTCATCTCTTCCTCCTCCGCCAACTCCAAACTCTCCTGGTCTAACCACCTTTCCTGAAATTCCTTTTACCTCAAGTACTCTTCCTCGTCCGTTGCAGGTTTACTCACATCGACCACGTACAGATCCACCACCTATTACTCAACCTGAATCTACTGTACCTGTTGCAGATCCCGAACCTACCTCGATACATCGTTCCGCTCGTGAACATCGAGCGCCTGATCGCTTGATATGCTCTATGTCTGCCATGAATGCTACTCTAGATACTGTTTCTGTTCCTACTTCATACTCTCACGAAGCCGCTCATGACTGTTGGAAGAAGGCTATGGCAGAAGAACTTGCGGCATTGGATGATAATCATACGTGGGACATTGTCACTCGACATGCTGACCAACAGCTAATTGGAAGCAAATGGGTTTATTCTGTCAAGCTCAAGTCTGATGGATCATTGGATCGATACAAAGCTCGACTTGTTGCTCAGGGATACAAACAGGAATACGGAATTGATTACGATGAGACTTTCGCTCCTGTGGCTAAGATGAATACTGTTCGTACTCTTCTGGCTATCTCTTTTGTTCGCTCATGGCCACTCGCTCAGATGGATGTGAAAAATGCCTTTCTGCATGAAGATCTTCACCAAACCGTATATTTGAAACCTCCTCCTGGCTCTTTAATTCCTGACAATAAGGTATGTCGCCTAAAAAAGCCCTGTACGGCCTCAAACAGGCACCTCGGGCATGGTTCCAATGCTTTCATTCATGATGTCGTTACTGGTGCTGGCTTTACTCAAAGTAGTCATGATCCATCCTTATTTTTGCGCACCACTGCTCGAGGAATTGTCATTGTTCTCGTCTATGTTGATGACCTCCTTCTAACTGGTAGCGATGCTACTGGTATCTCGGCTTTAAAGGACGTTCTGCAATCCTCCTTCAAGATGAAAGACCTCAGCCATCTCACATACTTTCTTGGGCTTGAAATTTCACGTTCTAAGAGAGGGATCCTGGTCAGCCAGCGTAAATATACCAAGGATTTTCTTGCTTTGGCATCATTGACGGATCAGAAGACAGTTCAAACTCCCTTAGAACTTAACGTTCAATATGGTCGTGACGATGGTGATCTCCTTGCACAGCCTGACTTATACCGTCGCTGGTTGGGAGTCTGGTTTACTAACTATGACTCGCCCTGATATTGCCTACGCTGTCCAAGTCGTCAGTCAGTTTGTTTCTGCTCCTCGGACTCTTCATATGACTGCCGTATTGCGCATCCTATGGATTTTCTTGCTTTGGCATCATTGACGGATCAGAAGACAGTTCAACACTCCCTTAGAACTTAACGTCATATGGTGTTGACCTCCTTGCACAGGCCTGACTTATACCGTCGCTTGGTTGGGAGTCTGGTTTACTTAACTATGACTCGCCCTGATATTGCCTACGCTGTCCAAGTCGTCAGTCAGTTTGTTTCTGCTCCTCGGACTCTTCATATGACTGCCGTATTGCGCATCCTATGGTACCTTCGTGGAACTCTTGATCGATCCCTGTTCTTCTCCTCGACGGTGACTCTGGACCTTCGTGCTTATTCGGATGCGGATTGGGCCGGATGCGCTCTCACACAACGATCTACCACTGGCTACTGTGTTTTTCTCGGCACTTCACTCATCTCTTGGAAGTGTAAGAAATAAGCCACTGTTTCCAAATCAAGCACCGAAGCTGAGTATCGGGCGATGTCCGTTGCGTGTAGTGAGCTTGTCTGGTTACGTGGACTTCTTTCCGACTTGGGCGTTCCTCTGCAGAATCCTACTCCACTCCATGTTGATAATCTAAGTGCCATTCAGATTGCCTCTAACCCGGTTTTTCATGAACGGACGAAGCATATTGAAGTTGACTGTCACTTTATCAGCGAGAAATTTCAGTCTGGGCTCATTTCTCTTCCACATGTTGCATCCCATGATCAAATTGCAGACATTCTCACCAAGTCCCTCACTTCTGCTCGTCACTCATTTCTATTTGGCAAACTATTACTTGTCGATGACCCGCATTAGTTTGAGGGGGGATGTTAGACAGGCTCTCATTCCTTGTATAGCCCATTCCTTGTATAGCTTATATACCTTGTATAGTTCGTAGAGGATTTTGGTTTTATTATTTTTCCTTATATACATGACTGTAATCTCTATATATTCAACCCTTTTGGGTTGTCTCATTAACAGAAAAGCTTCTGCTCCTCTTGGCTTTCACCCTTTCGTATCCCAGCTGCGAAAGGACTTGCGACACGAAATCCGCGAAACTCCTTTCGTATCCCAGTTGCGAAAGGACTTGTGACACGAAATCCGCGAAACTCCTTTCGCATCCCAGTTACGAAAGGACTTGCGACACAAAATCCCTGCAACCTCGACTGGTCGTGGGCGGCCCCAGATGTGGCTCCACTTCTCAACAATCTCCCACTTGTAGACACATCTCCATAAACCTTTGTCTTCTTCATCCGGAGTGCACCACCTCCCCGTCTTCAAGCCTGAAGACCAATCAAAGCTGAACAGAGCTTCAGCTTCTCCCTTGTGACCGCCTTGGTCAGCATATCCGCATGATTCTCACTTGTATGAATCTTCTCCAGAGCAATCGATCCATCTTCCAGTAATGAACGTATGAAGTGATATCTGATGGCAATATGCTTGGTCCTTGAATGAAAAGCTAAATTCTTAGCCAAGTGTATTGCACTCTGACTGTCACTGTACAGCTTGCAATCTGCTTGCTTCTTACCCAACTCTTCCATAAAACCTTGCATCCACATCATCTCCTTGCATGCTTCTGTAGTCGCAACATATTCTGCTTCTGTCGTACTGATAGATACTATCTTTTGTAACTGAGAGACCCAACTGACTGCAGCACTACCTAGAGTAAAAACATAACCTGTAGTGTTTCTTCTGCTGTCGATATCTCCTGTCAAATCTGAATCCACGTAGCCTTGTAACTTGATTTCCGATCCACCATAACACAGCCCTACGTCCTTAGTACCTACCAAGTACCTAAGGATCCACTTCACAGCTTCCCAATGTTCCTTCCCGGGGTTGTTCATGAACCTGCTAACGACTCCCACTGCTTGAGCAATGTCTAGCCTCGTGCTCACCATAGCATACATGAGACTCCCAATAGTTGACGCGTATGGAACTTTAGCCATGTAGTCCTGTTCCTCTTGCGTCTTTGCACCTTGCTCCTTAGATAGCTTGAAGTGGTTGGCTAATGGAGTGCTAACCGGCTTAGCACCTCCCGTATTGAATCGATCAAGTACCTTGGCTATGTACTCTGCCTGTGACAAAACTAATTTTTGTTTTCCCTATCATGCTTTATCCTCATGCCTAGGATTTGTTTTGCAGCACCTAAATCTTTCATGGCAAATTCTCTGGACAATTGTCTTTTAAGATCTGAGATATCCTTCATGCCTGAACCGACCACAAACATATCATCAACGTACAGAAGAAGGATGATGTAAGACGTATCAAACTTCTTCAAGTAACAACAGTGGTCTGCATGACATCTCCTAAAACCGTTTCCCGACATGAAACTGTCGAACTTCTTGTACCACTGCCTCGGGGCCTGCTTCAGGCCATATAAACTCTTCTTCAGTCTGCACACCTTGTTCTCATTACTTGGTGCCACGTATCTTGTCGGCTGATGCATATATATCTCTTCTTCAAGGTCCCCATGAAGAAAGGCTGTCTTAACATCTAGCTGTTCTAGATGTAAGTCCTCTGAAGCCACTATACTCAAGACCATGCGAATCGTAGACATTTTCACTACCGGTGAACATATTTCAGTGAAATCGATACCTGCCTTTTGTTGAAACCCTTTCACAACCAATCTGGCCTTGTACCGTTTCGAACCATCGTGCTCCTCCAGTCTGTAAACCTACTTGTTATGAAGACCTTTCTTACCCTTGGGTAGAGTGACTAGCTCCTATGTACGATTAGACTCAAAAGAGTCCATCTCATCATCCATGGCTTGCTCCCACTTAACCCGTATATCTGACTGTAACGCCTCTTCAAAACACTCTGGCTCACCATTATCCGTCAGTAGTAGATAATGTAAGGAGGGTGAGTATCGGACCGTGGGTCTCCTCTCCCGAGTAGACCTCCTCACAACCGGTGTATGCGGCTCTGCCTCATCCTGTGACGCTGTAACACCCATGTCCGGTAACTCTTCCAACTCTACGAATTCCTTTTTCTCGGCCTTATTTTCCTGCACACTGTCCTTATGCATCACTTTTTCATTGAAGACTACGTCCTTGCTTCTGATGATTTTTCTGTTTTTTGCATCTCAGAACATGTAGCCAAAATCATGCTGCCCATAGCCTATAAACGTGCACCTCCTGGACTTCGCATCCAGCTTGTTTCTGTGCTCTGCATCAATGTGAACATATGAAGTGCAACCGAACACTCTGAGATGTGCAAGGTTCACTTCCTTCCCAGTCCACGCTTCTTCTGGTAACCACCATCCAATGGTGCTGTCTGGTAACCCACCATCCAATGGTGCTGAGGGACTTCTATTGATGAGATATGCGGCAGTATTCACAGCATCTGCCCAAAAGGTCTTGGGCAACCCTGCATGTAACCTCATGCTCCTGGCGCGCTTAAGGATGGTCATGTTAATGCGCTCAGCCACACCATTCTGTTGTGGTGTCCCTTGAATCATTTTCTGATGTTTGATTCCATTTGCTGCACAATACTCCTCAAACCTCTTATCACAATACTCTCCCCCATTGTCAGATCTGAGACACTTTACCGTTTCACCTGTCTCATTTTCTACCATAACTTTCCACTTCTTAAATACATCAAATACATCAAATTTATGTTTTAAGAAGTAGACCCACAATTTTCTACTAGCATCATCAATAAAGGTAACAAAATAACGTGAGCCACCAAGAGATAATACCTGTGTCGGTCCTCCACACATCAGTGTGTACAAGCTCCAACAGATGTGTCTTTGGAGCGCGTCCCGTCTTCTTGAAGCTTACCCTCTTCTGCTTGCCATACACGCAGTCCTCGCAGAATTCCAAGTCAATAGACTTCAGCCCTGGTAGCTTCCCTTTTGACAATACACTTTCATCCCTTTCTCACTCATATGTCCCAGCCTCTGATGCCATAACTGTCCATTCACTCCAGTTGATGCGACTGCGAGTGAACTATACGATCCCGAAGTCACGTACAAAGTACATTCCTTTTTACCTCGAGATATTACCAAGGCACCTTTTGTGATCTTCCAGAAGTCACTGGTGAATGTCGTCACATAACCAGTAACGGCCAACTGTCCCACTGAGATCAGATTACGTTTCAAACTCGGTACATGTCTGACATCCATCAATTTCAAGACTGTTCCGTCTTTCTGATTTACATGAACATCCCCCTTTCCAACAATATTGCACGGCTCATCATCACCCAGGCAGACTCTCCCAAAGTCACCTGACACAAATCACGCAGAACTTCCTTACACGAAGTGGCATGAAACGAAGCACCCGAGTCTATAACGCAAGACTCATTCCTCGCATAAAGAGACAAGATCAACGCCTCTATGTCTCTCTCCTCAGACAAATTCACTGAATCCTTCCCGCCTTGAAAGCTTCCTTCTTGTTTCTTGAGCGCCCTGCAATCACGTTTCATGTGCCCCTTCTTGCCGCAATGCTAACACCCGTCTTTGTCTTTCGGTCCCATGGACTTCTTCCTCGACTTAGAACGCCCGTGTTTATTACCTCCTTTGTTCAGCGATCTTCCTCTTCCTTCAACGTTTAGAGCATTCCCTGAGTCCCCTGAAACTCCTGATGCCTTCCTTCTAGATTCTTCGCTGAAAATTAGACCGGCCACATCATCGAATTTCAACTTTGTCGACCCTGAAGAATTGCTCACAGCAATCACCAAACCATTTCAACTGTCTGGCAAACTGGATAAGATCAATAATGCCCTGACCTCATCCTCAAAAGCAATGCCAACGGATTCCAACTGGCTCGTGACTGTATTGAACTCGTTTAGATGTTCTGCCATGCTCCCACCATCTGACATCTTCATGTTGAATAGCTGTTTCATAAGATCAACCTTGTTGGATGCTGAGGGCTTTTCATACATGGTGGCTAGGGCTTCCATTAATTCTTTTGTCGTTTTTACTTTGGATATATTGAAGGCGACGCTCTTAGACAAAGAGAGTTGGATCGTTCCTAAAGCCTTCCTATCCAGTAAAAACCATTCATCATCTGTTATCTTTTCTGATTTCTTCTCTTTTCTTCCTAGAGGAATATAGAGGTCCTTCTGATACAGATAATCCTCCATTTGCATCTTCCAGAAGGCAAAGTTTGAAGCATCAAACTTCTCAATTCTAGTTTTCCCATCTTCCGCCATCGCTCCCAATAGAACTAAACCAATAGCTTTGATACCAGTTGTTGCGCAGCACGCCAACAACGCAGTGAGCCTAGATCCAATCTCAGGCCTCATCCACAAACGATAAACAGGAAGAAATATAAACTAGAAACCGATCAAAGCAATCCAAAACAAACCACAAGACAAGATATACGTGGAAAAACCCCAATCTAGGGTAAAAAACCACGGATGCAAACTTCCACTATGAAGAACGAAGATTACACGGCAATATACTAACCTCTCCCTTGGAAATACAGAGAAAATCACTTGCCCACACCTTAGAATAATTTCCTAATATTCACCTTAACCCTAGAATAGCCCTAGGGACCCCGATTTATAGTTTTGGCAACTTCCCTTTCGCATCCCAGTTGCAAAAGGACTTGCGACACGAAATCCGTGAAACTCCTTTCGCATCCCGGTTGCGAAAGGACTTGCGACACGAAATCCGCGAAACTCCTTTCGCTTCCCGAAAGGACTTGCGACACGAAATCCGTGCAACCTCGACTGGTCGTGGGCGGCCCCAGATGTGGCTCCACTTCTCAACAAAATCGTCTGGGAACAAATTGAAGCCTCATATGCTTGCTTTCTCCGACTGGATCGACAGTAACTGCCTCCTTGACCTTCCCCTTCTAGGCTGCCGTTTCACGTGGACAAATGAGAGACTCGACCCGATTTTGTCTAGGCTAGACTGCTTCCTTATTTCTCCCGACTGGCTGGACCTCATTCCCTCCTCCTCTCAGTCGACCCTTCCCAAGACTACATCTGACCATTGGCCTATTATCCTATCCGTTGAGGAGGAGGACTGGGGTCCGAAGCCGTTCCGATTTGACATTTCTTGGCTCCATCTTGCAGATTCAAATCCAGGGTGATTGATTGGTGGAAGGAGATGAAGCCTACTGGTTTTGCGGGTTACAGACTCTGCTCCAAATTAAAATTGCTAAAAGATGAACTAAAGCAATGGTCAAAAGAGGAACGTCAAAGATCGGAAGTAGAGATGGCTTCCATCCTTTCGGAGCTTCAAAAGATCGACTCCAACGCTGAATGCAGCCTCATGACTAAAGAGACCCCGGCGAGCAGAATTCAACTAATTCAAGCCCTTTCAACAAAAGTTTTTCTAGAAGAGATCTCGTCGAAACAAAAAGCCCGGGCAAAATGGATATGGAAGGCGACAGGAACACGAGGTACTTTCACAGTGTAGCAAGTATGCATGCAAGGGCTAATCATATTAATAGCATAACTTCAAATGGCACCCGGATTGAGGACAAAGAAACGATTATCAGAGAAGCTATCTGCTATTTTCAGCGTCTCCTTCAAAACGAGGGATGGTCCAGACCGCGCCTGGACAACCTCCCTTTCCAGAACATCAGTAAAGATGATGCTACCTCCCTGGAATTGCCTCTCCCTGGAAGAAGTTAAAAAGGAAGTTATGAACTTAGATGGCGATAAGGCTCCCGGTTCAGATGGGTACCTTATTCAGTTTTTCCAGAGTTTTTGGGACCTCCTTCAAGATGAGGTGATGGATTTTATAAACGAAATCTTCCACAGAGGAAGACTATCAAGGAACATCGGGGCAACTTTCATAGCGTTAATTCCTAAGTTTTCGGGTGCCTCTGAATTCAAGGAATTTAGGCCCATTAGCCTCATTGGTAGCCTGTATAAAATCTTGGCCAAGGTCCCCGCTAATAGGTTGCAGAAGGTTATCGGTTCGATCATTGCCCCTAATCAATGCGCCTTCATCCCGGGTAGACAAATAATTGACGGAGCTCTCATCACAAACGACTGCCTAGACTACTGCCACCGTTTGAAGAAGAAATTCATTTTCTGCAACTTGGACATGGAGAAGGCCTATGATCACGTTGAATGGGAATTCCTCCTATATCTGATGAAGCGTATGGGCTTCAGGGAGACCTGGAGGAAATGGATAGAGGAATGCGTCAACTCGGCCCACTTTTCAGTTCTTTTAAACGGATCCCCGAAAGGATTCTTCAAAAGTTCGCGTGGAATCAGGCAAGGAGATCCTCTTTCTCCCTATCTTTTCCTCATCATAGCCGAGGCCCTCTCCGCGATGCTGCATAAAGGACAGATGGAAGGCATTCTAAGGGGTATTCAAATGAAAGGTATCCAAGATCCGATCTCCCATGTTCAGTATGCGGATGACATTCTCATTTTTTCTGAAGCAAAGGCAGAATCTGTAGCCAATTTGATGACAGTCGTTAGGTGTTTTGAAGCAGTTGCAGGGATGAAGGTGAACATGCTCAAATCCAAATTATATGGGGTCAATCTGGATAACCAGGAGGTCACAGTGTTGGCAGATTTAATGGGATGTTCTACGGGTTCTCTCCCGACTTCTTTCGTGGGTCTCCCTCTTTGCGTCGGCTTACCCAAAAAAAATCAGTGGAACAAAGTTATTCAGAGGTTTCACCATCATCTGGCTAGGTGGAAATCTCGATACCTCTCGATCGGTGGCCGACTCACGCTGATTAAAGCTGGGCTTTCTAACCTTCCTGTTTATTTCATGTCTCTGTTTCGATGTCCTTCGGTGATCCTTAAGGAGATCGATACCCTCAGACGTAATTTTCTATGGCATGGTGCAGAAGATAATAGGAAATTCAATCTTCTGGAGTGGAAGCAAGTTTGTAAACAGTTTAAGGATGGAGGTGCTAGCATTAAAGACCTAAAAATAATGAACAGGGCCTTATTAGGGAAATGGATCTAGAGACTTGCCACTGAAAAGGACAGTTTATGGAACAAAATCATCAAAGGAAAATACGGGTGTTCTTATGGAGGTTGGTGGACGAGTGACTCTTCTCTGTACAGGGCCTCCGCTATATGGAAAGGCATCATTCGTTTAAAAGATGAGGTTAGCCGTGGGATTGGTTTCAAAATTGGTAAGGGGGATTGTGTCCGTTTCTGGTTGGATACCTGGATAGGAGAAGCCCCGTTGAAGGACAAATTTCCCTCCATATTTGGGTGGCTGTTGACAAATATAGCTCGATTGCCACAAAATACTCCTTACAAGCAAACAAGGTTGTCTGGAGTATTCATTGCAGAAGAAATCTGACGGACTGGGAGGTCAGCGATTTTGTGGCGCTTATGGATTGCATCCAACACGGTTCCCCTAACCCGACGCGAGAGGACAATATTATTTGGAAAGCAGAGAAGTCATCCCGATTCACGGTCAGGTCGTTTTTCAACCAACTTTCAGCCTCCCGTGGTACAACCCCCCCTCAATGCTCTCACTTCATTTGGAAATATGATGTTCCTCCTAAGATACAGGTTTTTGGATGGCTAACTGGGAACAAAAGAATTCTCACTCTGGATAACCTTAGAAAAAAAGGAATGATCCTCCCGAACGTTTGTATTTGTAGTCTGTCTTCGGAAGAATCGGTGGATCACTTACTCATCCACTGTTCACTTGCCTATTCTATTTGGACAGCCATCCTATCTTGTTTCAAGGTTTCTTGGTGCTTCCCTAAAGACGTTGACATGCTTCTCAAAGCCTGGCACGGCGTCAGACTAGGCAAACCAGCTACTCGGGTCTGGCAGATGGCTATCTTAGCGGTTTGGTGGGCTGTTTGATGTGAAAGAAACAATCGGTGTTTCCGGAACAATGCGAAGCCTTCCCACTTTGTGTCTTCTTTTGTTAAATGCTTGATTGCTGAATAGGTTTCCCATAGTGATGGGCTTAATGTAGATCTGACTTTTCTTGAGGATTAGGTGGTTCTGCTATCTCAACAGTCCACCCCCCCCCCCCCCCCCCCCCCCCCCCCCCCCCCCCCCCGAGAGGCTTTCATTGATCTAGGAACAAAGTATATTGCAGGTTATGGTCTAGCACAGGTCCTTAATTGCATTCCCTGAGGGGAAAACCCCTCTATTAAAAGGTAAGAGCAGAGAGAACTAGTCTGTTACATGGTACAAAGTAGACTAGTAGAGTAACGCAAATGATGCATAAAGTCCTAATCTATGATTCTTCATCATCAGTGTTAATATCATTGATTAGGTGAGCATTTTAGTGCTTTAAGGATTCAAATAGCATTAGCATCCATGACTTGTATTTCCAGGAAGTCCAGAAGTTTCGATAACATCTTTGTCTTGTCCTGTGGCATTTAAGAAGTTCAGACAGAAACAACACTGGGCCATTCTGCTGAAGAAACTAGGGGTCAACACGGATTGTAATGACCTCTTGAGAGACCACCAGGGAATTCAGCTCACCCATTCGAACAATCAACATGAGACCACTGTTTGGAGCTCTGGATAGTCAGTGAAGCCATCTCTTTAGCCTTGAACAGGACAATCAGTGCAGGGTCAGTCTGCTAGTACTCAGACTGTTGGCACGAAGTCCTTGTTAGGGATCCAAAGGCTAGTGCAAAGCCAAATTTCAAAAGGATGAGTTCTTGGACTCTCGTTCTTACCTTGTACTGAGTGTCAACACAGGGAGAAGGGTGAGAAGGGTTTGCAAAGGATCTGGAGAGCTCTTAAGCAATCTTAGGAACCACGAGGTGGCTACACAGTTATTTCCTGCATGAAAGTTTGTTAGGTGGGTTATATACACATGTCGTGCTGCCATTGGACGACTCAGAGTGCTTTTCGTTGGCACACTCTTGGTGTGATACATTGTTTTGCATCGATCTTGGACATTAGCGCAAAGTGGACTTCTGTTGAAGAGAATGGTGCCACATTGGCTTGTAGACAGTTTGCATGGTGCGGCATGCATGGTCTAGTTTGCATGGTGCGGCATGCATGGTCTTGTGCTTTGCACTGGCCAGATCATTAGCGGCAGATGGTGCCAATGATGGTCTCGCATTGCCCTTAGTTAACACATGACATGAACCTGCGTTGGCTTGGAGATGAGATCGTTTCGAGCTGGCCAAGATTGGTTAGTGCGGATTGAACTTACTAAAATTTTGATGCCAACGCCAAGTTTAGTTTAAAATAGAAGAGAACAAGTATTATTTGAATTATAAATCGGGATTTGAATCATAAATCATAGGATTATAGAATAGTAGGATTCATCTACCTACAAGAGATTGAATATGGGCTTCAAATCGTTTTGCTTAAGATTCAGCTCAAATCATAATCCGTACATCAACTATGATCCCAAGTCATTGATTTCCAAACATTCAGTTGAGCCGAGTAGGCATGAAAATAATACCAATAATGATTTCTAGTTCCTGTAATGAAGAGAGTGGCCCTCAAATTGCAGTCATGTCTCTTCTGTGTTCAACTTAAAAGTAGCATACTTGCAATTTGGAGCCTAACCCATCATAAATGCAATTTAGTTTTTCTACTTAGACCAATAATTGCCAATTACATATAATAGTGCATCCAAACGCAGTTTAACTATATCACCGTCAAACATCTTATTAAAATTTAGGCTTGGGATAGTTAAGAGGGATAAAGAAACTAACAGTTCCATAGAACATTGATAGGACAGTCATGATAAGGGTCATCTTGAACTTTGATAGGACAGTCATGATAAGGGTCATCTTGAACTTTGACATTGGTTCCCATGAATCTTGAAATGCTAAAAATAAAAAAAAAAAAAAAAAAAAAAAAAAAAAAAAAACCATGCTTGATCTTTGGGCGGGACATGCATTTCTGATAAGTGGTTTGTGAATTTGATGTAACAATAATCTCAACTAGTTTTGAAACTCTATTGATTGCTTCTCCAGGGAAATCTTCAATTGAAAGATTTTGATATAAAAAAAGCGGCAGGTGGGGCCTCTCAGCGCGCCGTTAGGGAGACTTTCCAGGCTAATGTAACTGAGAATTTCCTTGAAATCCATCTCTTTTGGGCCGGGAAAGGGACTTGCTGCATACCTGATCGAATTACTCTTGGGCCATCCATTTCGGCCATCAGTGCTACTCGAGGTAATATATCCAGGACTGAACATTATAATTAAATTCCGTAAGTTTCTAGCTGTTTGATTCTAACAGATGAATATCTGGCCTCTTTTTTTCTTTTTCTTTTTTAGATTTGACACCAACTGTTAGTAACCGTCCGTCAGGTTCGGGAAAGAAAAACAAAACTGGTTTTATCGTTGGGATTGTAGTCGGTGTTGGTGCTCTGATCTTTATATCCATTTTCTTAGTTTTTATCTGGAGACGAAGGAGAAGGGGCATCGATGAAGATGAAGGTAATACCAACATTGTTAAATTAAGGTGCATTTGGATGCTCAACTGAACTGGATTGCAATTCATTCAAATCATTGCAGAGGAATGACGAAAGTTGGGGGCGACACTGTAATTGCAATTCCATGCATGCCAACTTGAAATGGTCGCAATTGCAATCTTGTTGCTGCCAATACTTGGTCACTTTCTGTTTTATTGAAATGGACTATTATGATTCAATTTGACTAAGCATCCAAACACAACCTAACTGATATGCATTGAAACTCCAACTCAAACTTGTAACTCAATAGGAGCGGATTTGAATCTTTGGTCTCAACCAGGAGAAATTACAATTTTGTTCCAATAAGGTTCTTGTGGCCGGTTTGCTTTCTTAGGCCATATTCGGATCCAGGCGGGCAGGATTCCATTCCACCCAGATTAATATCCACAACATTTCAAGCAGGACTGAAACATCCTAGATATAGATTTGGGGTTATAAAATAATAATAATAATAATAAATAAATAATAAAAAGTGGAACTTTTCTACTCTCTATACTGGACATCCCATTTACTCTGCTATCTCAAACACGCAGTGGAATTGATGAACATCCGGTTCACCAAAGTATCCATCGTGATTGTGATTTAGGGTACATCCTAACACACACTTAGGGTGCGCTTGGATGCCCTTTTGAATCAAATTGCAATGATTAGTTCAGTAGACTGGAAATGGTGAAATTGTAAAGTATTCATATTAAGGGAATATTATTGAAATTGCAGTATGTTACTTTCGAGGTTGGACTTGAAAGGTGTGTAACTGATTGTCGTTAGTCGTTATAGTCTGGTTATTTCATCGGGACTGAACTGAATGTTCACAATTTAATTGAGTTGGGCATCCAAAAACATCCATACAATTTGTTTTAGCCAAGCTCATGTTCGAAAATAGAGATGTGTGCATGCATTTGAGTTTTGTATCGTATTTAAGTAGATAATATGGTCCTAACCTGCCTTCATATTTGAATTCACAGAGTTTCTAGGCATGGCCGCCAAGGCAAACACTTTCAGCTATTCTGAACTAAGGACTGCAACAGACGACTTCATCCTGGCAAATAAGTTGGGAGAGGGAGGATTTGGGGCTGTTTATAAGGTACTTTTGTTCTGTTTGGACTGAAATTTAAGAAGAAGAAAAAGGGAAATTTAAGAACTAAGGGTGTGTTTGGAAGCTTCCACTTTTGTAATGAAATGGGTTTGGCCCAAATCACAATTGAGAAAAGAATGGGTTTGTAATTCTAGACCATTCTTGTCTTATTTGGTTTGGGTTGAGAAAATGGAAATGAAAAAAAAAAAAAAAAATCCAATTTGTGAGGACATCCAAACAGGCCTTTAATTATGCACTGTCTTGATAATGTGACAATGGATAACAACACATTCATACATATGACATACGGTCAAACGTACAAAGATTAGCAAGCATAGTGGATATGTGGATTAAGGAAGAACATCACTGTTTTCTCTTAGTTGATGATCCTTGAATCTTTAAAACGAGAAATAATATTGACATTATTGAATGAAAAGTGCTGTCTTCAACATACACAATGGCCTTATTTAAGCAAAAGAGGCCCCGTTTCAAACTAGGAAACTTCCCCGACATAGTAAAAATTACCTTAAAATAGTAAAGACCCCTATCACTACCCAATCTCATAAACAACCCTTAGATGACTAGACAAAGACATTGGACGTCAATCAGACTCGGAAAACTGGCCTTTTTTGAGAAATCCCTGGAGCCAACTTACTCCATCAATTTCCATGTTGTAGGACTCATCAATAGCTTTCCAACTACATGTATACTCGTAAACCTGATAACTGGTCACAAAGGTATGGCCGTCGGAAGCTATAGTTCACATTTAGGTCATTTTTACCCAGTCAGGGCCCTTCTAGCCCAAATTTGTGCAATCCTGGCACTCCATTTGAGTTGTTCATGACCCATTCTATGTCATTAGTACATCCCATTCCCCTCCTTCTGCAGATTCGCCTACGGCTACCAACCCACCTCTCTTAGCCTATCCCAACAATCCTAGCGCAGCTTCGGCCCTCCCCACTAACCAAGCTGAAGATCTCAACCACCTGCTCTGTCATAGCCATGTTGTGTCTCTCGTTTGGAACCACTTTGCTAATTTATACCGAATCCAACTCAACCATTCTCATACCATCCAGGAGCGCATCAACCAATGGTTTGCAGCTGCTTCTTCTTCCTCCTTCCGTCGAACCATTTGTGGCCTCGCCCCGCCTTTCATCATCTGGGAAATTTGGCTAGGGAGGAATGGTGCCAAGTTTGAAAACCGTCCTTTCATAGCAGCTGATATTATTAACAGAGTTTATAAATGGCTTGTTGAAATTGGCTCCCATCTCCTGAACGTTCAGCCTGTGGTATGGTCCAAGCTAGTTGTGCAAGGATTTTCCAGGTTCTCGCCCCCCTCCCATTTGGCAGCTAGTAAGGCTACAGTCATTCGCTGGCTATATCCAGCTGTGAACTGGATTAAATTAAATGTTGATGGCTCCGCGCAAGGAAATCCTGGCCCCGGTGGTGGTGGAGGCGTTTGTCGGGATCACGCCGGCAACTTCATTTTTGCTTTTCACCACTCGTTCGGTCAGATCTCGAACATGCAAGCCGAAGCCCGTGCGATGGTTGTTGGCCTCAATTTATGTAGGGACTTGGGGCTCAGATCGATTATCGTTGAAACCGACTCTCGTGTCCTCTTTGAAGCTGTCTCCAACCAATTAGCCTCCTGTGGTTGGAAGTTGTGGTACATCCTTGATGTGATCCATCAACTCAAGCAGTCCCTTAACCTCACTTTTAGCCACACATTCAGGGAAGGTAATTCTGTGGCGGATGGCCTCGCCAATATTGCTAGCAACGGCGCCCTTGATAGAATCTTCCTCAATTCAGGTGACCTTCCAAGGCGTATCAAAGGATCTTTGCTTCTAGACAAGGCCGGTGTGGGTCAAATTCGGCTCAGCAAACACAAGACAGGGATAGGCTAACTCCCCTATCCTTCGCCTCTGCCCCAGCTGCTTTCCTATTGCTCGGGCCCTCTCCAGCTTCTGCCTATGTTGGGACTGCAGTGTAGTCTCTCTGTTTTTGATCCCTGCTCAGTGCCAGGCCCTCTGTCTATGTCTCCTAATCTTTAGGTTTCCCTTGTTTAGCTTGCTCATCTTCTATATGATAGGTGCAGCCCGTCTTTTGTTTGTAGGGGCTCACCCGAATGGCTGTACATCTCAAGTTCCATCAATACAATCTCTTTAAAAATAAAAAAATAAAAATGTCATTAGTACATCCATCCATCCATGAACACAAACATAGATTCATAGTAATGAGAACATTCATTTATTTTATATCGATTTGTGGTATTTTTTTAGGGAACACTTTCAGATGGACTGGTAATAGCCGTGAAGCAACTCTCAGTAGCATCTCGTCAAGGGAAGAGCCAGTTTGTAACAGAGATTGCTACCATATCTGCAGTGCAACACAGGAACCTCGTGAAGTTGTATGGATGCTGCATCAAGGGAGATAAGAAGCTTCTGGTTTATGAGTATCTTGAAAACAAGAGCCTTGATCAGGCACTCTTTGGTATGGGACTGTACCTATTTTCATTAAAACACTATTCTTATAATGGCTTATCAGTTATCATAGAGTAGGATGTGGAATCCTACCACCCACACGTGCCAACGCGGCCTGTGTGTGCCAGATCCAGGCCATTTATCTGGTGGGTCTCACCATGGATGGGCCAGTTGCCCAAATCCAGGGCATCCAATCGTTAGGTGATCCACGTGTATGAAATAAATGGACAGTTAAGAACCACATTTGTCATAAACAGGTTACCCGCCTGATGATCATACCAGTGTGATATTTGGGCCATGGCATATGAAAGGTGGGCCTCACCTGACAAACAACATACGTTCTCACACATGCTCATTAGCAATTCCATTTCCTTGCAGGAAGCAGCAACTTGAATCTAAATTGGGCCACCCGCTTCGATATATGCTTGGGTACAGCCAGAGGTCTTGCTTATCTCCATGAAGAATCGAGGCTCCGGATTGTACATAGAGATGTCAAGGCCAGTAATATTCTGCTCGATGCTGATCTTGTCCCCAAGATTTCAGATTTTGGTTTGGCCAAGCTATACGATGATAAGAAGACCCACATCAGCACACAGGTCGCAGGGACAATGTAAGAACCACTTGATCATCCACATTCACCTATCTTACTTAAAGTGTACGTTTGGATGTTCAATTGAACTAAATTGCAACAATCCAGTTGATGAGAAATGACCAAAGTGGGGTGGCCATTCTGATCTATGTGATGACCAAAGCGTAGTTCAAAAACCCAAAAATTCGACTCTATGTCCAGTCGGGTCAGGACGACTCGAAGACTCAAACCAGTCTTAAATTTTCTCAGTCATATATACTTGAAGGATACAAGTGGTATGAACAAATATTTATACTTATTACATATATCAATTTATCCACAAAAAAAGCACAGCTTGCGCTTGGGTAATACTGGTAATGGTGTGTGCTTTCAACACACTAACACAAGTTAGATTCTCAAAGACTCGGCTGGAAATCTCGTCAGGTCAAGTTGAATTGGCCAGATTTTGAGTCGAGTCAATGTGTTTTAAAACTATGGACTAAAAACCAAATTGCAACTATACGCGTTTCAAGTTGGATTCGATATTTTGAGGGCTAGTGCCCCATTTTGAAAGGAATTAGCCCAGCCCCACTTTGGTCATTTGCACTTTTGGGGGAGCTTGTGCATTGGTTGATGGGTTCAATTCACTTCATTTCGGTCATGAATCTCCTCACGTTTTCCTTTATTGAAAATGATACGCTTGCCACCTGCAAGTGACTTGGTTTGAGTCATGCCAAGTCAGATTGACTGAGCCACTGAGCAGACTCAATGAATCTTGCCAAGTTGGAACCAACTCACAATCATGAGTGAGTTTCCACATGACTGGGCTTGAAATCTCATCGAGTCAAGTTGACTCAGCTGAGTTTCAAGCTGAGTCATTGAGTTTTAGAACCATGGAAACATCATTATTTCTTTCTATTGTTCGTATTGATTAAACTGAAGGTTTGCAACTCAATGCACAATGCACCCTAACAGTCTAGTTAAATCATATTATTTCAATTGAATTCAATTGAGCATCCAAACACATTCGAATTTGTTCATTATGGGATGTTTGTTTAAT
Organism: Magnolia officinalis; assembly: GCA_021015155.1. Taxonomy (NCBI): domain Eukaryota; kingdom Viridiplantae; phylum Streptophyta; class Magnoliopsida; order Magnoliales; family Magnoliaceae; genus Magnolia; species Magnolia officinalis. The sequence goes on along the minus strand of JAJHSJ010000017.1, from coordinate 53,579,567 downwards.
TCAAAATAACCTTGAACTTCTTGAACTCTTGAAGTGGGTATCTCGCACCGGAGTACGCCATGCGTGGGCATCTGACAGAAAAGGCTGATGTGTATGCATTCGGGGTTGTTGCACTTGAGATTCTTAGTGGAAGGATGAATTCAGATACAACATTGGATCAAGATAAGATCTATCTCCTCGAATGGGTATGACATTTTAATTATCTTATAAAAATCAGACTCTGTAGGTTGGTAATTCTATTTTTTCGTTAGGATGCACATTTTACGGGCACAAAATTTAAATACTCAAATGCAGCTTATCGAAATCCACTCTCTTGGTTATAGAGTTGCTTGTTCTAGTGATTAGCTTTCATTGATTACAAATCGAAATGATGAATTTATCATTGAGGGTGAATTTGGATGCACTATTGTTTCAGATTGCAATTATGAGTATAGTGAAGTGGAAATAATCAAATTGTAGTTTCCTTAGTATGAATGTTTTTGAAAACACACGGATTTGGAGAATGTTTTTCTGTATTTCAGACAACCCTGAAGGGTTGAATATATAGAGTTTTACAACGACTATACAAGGTAAGATGATAAATACAAAATCTTTTATACAAGGAATGTGGGCTGTCTAACATCCCCCTTCAAACTAATGCTTGTCATAAACAAGTAATAGTTTGCTAACTAGAAATGAGTGGCGTGTAGACGTGAGGGACTTTGTGAGAATGTCGGCAAGCTGATCATGGGATGCGACATGTGGTAGCGATATGATCCGAGACTGAAACTTCTCGCGGATGAAGTGACAGTCAACTTCAATATGCTTGGTCCGTTCATGAAAAACCGGATTTGAGGCAATCTGAATGGCACTCAGATTATCTACATGGAGTGGAGTAGGATCTTGCAGATGAACGCCCAAGTCAGAAAGAAGTCCACGTAACCAGATAATCTCACTACAAGCTACTGACATTGCTCTATACTCGGCTTCTGTGCTTGATTTGGAAACAGTGGCCTACTTCTTATATTTCCAAGAGATGAGAGAAGTGCTGAGAAAAGCGCTGTAGCCAGTGGTAGACCTGCGTGTGAGAGTACAACCGGCCCAGTCAGCATCTGAATAAGCATGAAGGTCCAGAGGAGCCGTGGAGGAGAAGAACAGAGATCGATCCAGAATTCCACGTAGATACCGTAAAATGCGCAATACTGCAGTCATATGAAGGGTTCGAGGAGCAGAAACAAATTGGCTGACAACTTGGACTGCATAGGCAATATCAGGACGAGTCATTGTTAAGTAAACCAAACTCCCAATCAAATGACGGTATAAGGTGGGATCCGCAAGGAGTGTACCATCGTCACGGCCATATTGAACGTTAAGTTCCAAGGGAGTCTGAACTTCTTCTGATCCGTTAAGGAAGCTAAGGCGAGAAGATCCTTGGTATATTTATGCTGGCTGACCAGGATTCCACGTATAAACGCGAAAATTCAAGTCCAAAAAAGTATGTCAGATGACCCAGGTCATTCATCTTGAAGGATGACTTCAGAACTTCCTTTAAAGTCGAGATGCCAGTATCATCGCTACCAGTCAGAAGTAGGTCATCAACATATACGAGAACAATGACAATTCCATGCTCAAAGGTGCGCAAGAATAATGATGGATCATGACTACTTTGAGTAAAGCCAGCTCCTGTAACAACATCATGAAAACGTTGGAACTATGCCCGAGGGGCTTGTTTGAGACCTTATATGGCTTTCTTTAGGCGACAGACTTTATTGGCGGGGATTAAAATCCAGGAGAAGGTTTCAAATAGACTGTTTGTTGGAGGTCTCCATGAAGAAAAACATTTTTCACATCCATCTGAGTGAGGGGCCAAGAGCGAACTGATGATACTGCCAGAAGAGTGCGAACAGTTTTCATCTTGGCTATAGGAGTGAATGTCTCATCATAATCAATTCCGTGTTCCTGTTTGTTTCCCTGAGCGACAACATGTCCCACTTTGTTACAGCCACGACAAGTTAAAGGAGTGGAACCATGGTTTGGTGCAGAGGTGGATACAGTAAGTGCCAGGTCAGATGGTCCCTGAGATGTCTCCTGAGAGAGGACCTGTAGTCGTTGTTCCTCGGCTAATAAATAATTAATAACCGAATTCATTGAAGGAGTTGGGCTACGGTTCAGGAGAGCAGCCCTGCAATGCTCAAATTCCGGACGCAGTTTCATAAGAAACTGTCTAACTTGCGCACTCTTGCGCATTGTGTGGAATATTTTAAAGTCACTTGGGAAGTCAGGATCCATCATAGCCATCTCTGTCCAAATTATAACCATTGTAGAGTAGAAAGATTGAATACTTTTGTCACCCTGAGTAAGGTGAACCAGATCTTGTTCCAAGCGGTATAACCTAACTACATTACTCTGTTGATATATTGTCTGGAGATGCTCCCACATAGCCTTAGCAGTGCGATGTGGCGTGAGGCCAACAGTTATTGATCGATCGACGGAATCAAGAATCCAGGTAATAATCCATCCATTTTTCATTTTCCAATCAGCCATTCTGTCGGCATCGGTGGAAGCGGGAACAGTAACAGATCCATCAATCAATCCCCACAACCCACGACCCTTGAGAAAACTTTGAAAGTGGATGACCCATAAATTATAGTTGGTGCCATCGAAACTACATCGTGGGGCCTCTGTATGAGAGTCTTTGTCCATAGATAAGAAAATATATAAACTACGCCAAGGAAGAAGGTACCTTGCAGCAAGAGAGTTGGTTGCAGGCAATAGAACCGCAACAGATCAGAATGGCAATCAGCAAGAGGGTTTATATCACCATCAACAGATCAGAACAGCAAAAGGATGGAGCGCAACAGGGGACGAGCCGGATCAGATCAGAACAACAACAGCAGTAGGAGCATGCGCAACAGCAAAAGGATGAGCGCAGCAGGGGCGAGCGCAACAGCAACAACAAACAGATCGTGCGCAGCAAGGACGTGTGCAGGGCGTGCGCAACAGGAGGGGTTGGACGCAGCAGGTGCGAGTGCAGCTGGTGTAGCAGGGATCAGATCTGGCGAGCAGGACAAAATCTGATGTGGATCTGGAGGTTTTTGTGGTCGTGCAGCAGGTATAGGCCGCCGGATCTGGAGATGGTAGAGACTGGCCGCAACTACAGCGGGATGTAGAGATGGTTTTTTACAGCGAGCACGCTGATGGAGCACGATGGAGATGATGGCAGGTTGTAAAGAAGATGACAGAGCCACCGGAATCAATGGAGGAGGCTGCTGGAATCGTGGACTGCCGGAAATCGATGAGGGACCACCGGAATCAAAGGAGGAGCGCCAGTTCAGAAACCTAGCTTTGATACCATGAAAACACATAGATTTGGAGAATGTTTTTCTATATTTCAGACAACCCTGAAGGGTTGAATATATAGAGTTTTACAACGACTATACAAAGTAAGATGATAAATACAAAATCTTCTATACAAGGAATGTGGGCTGTCTAACAGTTTTTACTTTCAAGTTGGACTGCAAGGAATTGTAATTGCATTTTGGGGGGGCTATTTCCTGTCTGCAGTAGGATATCCGTAATTCAATTCGCTTGTGCATCCAAACACTGTCTAAGAGGAATGTAATTTGCAAATGGGCACCTGCAAATACCAATCACAAGCACCCTAAGTGTGCCAATTTGGGACCCGTGTGTAAGATCCGGGCCATCGATCAAGCAATCTCTGTGGTGAATGCTTCCTAGACCAAAAATAAGGCTATCCCACTATTCAAGTGGACCAGATGTGTGGTGTAATAAGCGGTCCAAATTAAATGTACATGTGGCCAATGTAAGGAGTGGCCAGCCTGACTTTCAAGTAGGGTACATCCACCAATGGAATTTCCTAGTCAACGGCCTGGATCTTGCAAATGTGTGACACATTTGCAAATGTGGAGTGCTTCTGAATCAATTCAGCAGATGTGCATCTACCAAGTAGGATTCCTTCTATCACAAATCATGGTTTTTTAATATATATATATATATATATATATATATATATAGATAGAGAGAGAGAGAGAGAGAGAGAGAGAGAGAGAGAGAGAGACACACACTTTTGATAATTCATTCTACTAAAATATCACTGATTAGCTTTTGATGATGGATTTACAGACATCAGATGGATTTGTGTATGATTCATCGAACCTTCATCAATGTATTACTGATCTCTCAATCCATAATTTCTCAGGCATGGAATCTACATGAAACCAACCGAGCATTGGAACTAATGGATCAGACACTGTCTGAATTCGACGAAGAAGAAGCGCTACGAATGATCGGAGTCTCTCTTCTATGCACTCAAGCATCCCCGGCGCTACGCCCGCCCATGTCCCGTGTGGTGGCCATGCTAGCAGGTGACATCAAAGTGAGTAGCATCACGTCACGGCCCGGCTACTTAACCGATTGGCAGTTCCATGAGATAAGTAGCTTCATGACCGATGATAGGTCACAAGAGTTGAGGGGTGGAGTGACGAACAGCCTAACTGACACATCGTTGAATTAGACCACGTTTGCTCATGCGGACCCATCGCCTGTGGCCACTCAGCTGATGTTGCAAGAGATCGATCATTGGAGAAGGACGGTGATGATCATCTTCTAAGCTGTCCATGCATGCATGTGAACATGTATTTACATGCAAATACGTGCATTAATACATCCTTTGTTATGGATATGTGTATATATACTACCCATGTACATTTCATGTAGAGGTTTGATGGTTTGTATTTGGGATGTATTTCCATTTGTTTGGTGTGTACTTAATTGTAGACAAATGGTTGTAGCTTCACAGGCTGTATTTGGAGTTTTTGGGACAGGTTTGTTGTGAAATTGCGTTGAGAAAGGTGTTCAAATCAATCATATCAAAGTTAAGATCTGGACTGTTCATCTGCTGTTGGGTCCTACCATGGATGGGCATATACCCCAAAAATCACATCGGTTAGATTATCCTGGCAACTGATTGGAGGATTGCTATATCTGCCTTGCAATCTTCACTGTCCAATTAGTGGCCATCAAATGGACGTTGAGAAAATGGTTAGTGGTCCACATTCAACTGGCGAAATTGGATGCCTAACATTATCCAATCACTGTGATTTTCAGTCTATGCTCCTGATACAATGGGACCCATGATTTGGACGGTCTAGGTCTAGATGCATGTGTGCCATGCGCACATTTGCACTGTTTTGTGAATGGTGCAAACACGCACCATGGTCTAGCCCAAGTCCAGTTGGACGATGGTCGACAATCCCAGTAACAGGAGAATGACTTTTATCATGTCCACCCTCTACGGTATTGCGAATTTTCTTTTGGCTTACGCCATTCTATCGAAGTGGATGATATTATGGACGGCTAGGATCAAAAGAAATCAGGTCAAAAAGGTCGATCTAGAGTGAAAACAACCTAAATGCCTACTATGGCTTCCACTGGTTTATTGGATTCGTGTGTATAATATGCCATTGGAAAGCTATCGACGGGCCTATGAAATTCTTATTTTAATTCAAAATTTATTATTTGTAGTCAGTTACTTTTTTGCTATTTTAAGGGTTTTAAGAGTCCAATTATAGTCAAAAGTCTTTGTTTTGGTCATCCAAAAGTTGCTTACGAGTTTTGTTAGGATTTGATGTCTTTTAACAATTTTTAGTAATTTTTACTATTATGGTGAAAGTTTCTTATTTTGAGTTGGATTAGGAGTTTAGGGCCTCTTTTGATTATATAAGGCCATTAGGTGGGGTGTAAGTAATTCGTTTATTTTTTTTCATTTAACAATATCAATTTTATTTCTCATTTTAAAGATTTTTTTCCACCATCAAATTCAAGGATTATCGCGAGAAAATGATGATTTCTTCTCTTTTATCCATGCACCTGCTAGGCCATGATGATGTACAAGTCATGCAGACAATTCATTTGGAACAACTAGCAAAATAACCCTATTCTAGCATGATGATGTACAAGTCATGCAGACAATTCATTTGGAACAACTAGCAAAATAACCCTCTTCTAGCATGATGATGTACAAGTCATGCAGACAATTCATTTGGAACAACTAGCAAAATAACCCTATTGAAAACTTGATTACTTATAGAAAGGTCTAGTACCCAAAGGATGGTAGAGGATTTCAGTATCTAATGTCAACATAAGATCAAGAGTTCCTTCATGGCCAAATTTGGCTAGCATATCCTATGGATAGGGATAGTCTAAGTTATTGGACATAAATACTCTTAAAATGAAAATTTAAGGAAAGTTACTCTTGAGGGCTCCATGACTATTTTATGTGAAAAGAGATCCTTAGGAACAAGAGCAACTTTGAGGGGTAATTTCATGTCATTAGATGCTAAAATTATGTAAGATGGGTTAGAGGTTACTCAATGGAGCAATAGGATCGCACAAATTCAAGCTGGAGGGCCCCTGATTTGGGAAAAACAGCCTCCATGCTCTGTTGTTTTCAACAAGCATACTTTACGACCGGTTATTAATTTCATGAGTATAATGTGTCATTAAAAAATATCGGCGAGTTCACACGCCCCAAGCAGCTTCACAAAATTCAATCATTTCAAGGGTTAAATATGAATCCAAATTTATTAATTTTTTGAAAGTTGTACTTTTTGCTACTTTTAGAGTTTTAAGAGTCCCATTTGAATCTAAAGTCTTTGTTTTAGTCATCTAATAGTCTTTTTTGGGCTTAGTATAGGAAAACCTTTTACTATTTTAAGTAATTTTTACTATTTCAGAAAAAAAAAAAAATTGAGTTTGTATTAGATTAGGAATCTAATGCCTCTTTTGCTAATCATATTGTAAATTATACTTTTCATCAATAATATCAATTTCATTCACTATTTTAGGAGCTTTTTTATTCTTTCACTACAAATTGAAGCATTATCCTAAGGAAGAAGCTCTTTTATCCACAGACTCACTAGTCATAGAGTATTTTCATCACAACTTAGTGAGGTTGGACAATAAGGTGAATATCCTTATCTTTGACTAGGGAGACTCCAACTACTACAAACCAAATTCTCAATATTCATCTCTCCTCATTGGATGAGAGTGATTCAAGTTTGTAAGCTCACTAGAAATGGTAAATCACACTTAACTTTGCTAATGAGGCCTGTGAGGCCATACAATACGGAAGTAGTGAGAGTATATTTCTGCTTAACAGCTCCCATTCGGCGAAGCTAGCTTCCTCCCTATGCACATCCTATTGTTGTCGTGTGCGGTGAAAAGCCAATGATGACCATGATCATGGATCTTTGTGGCTACCTGTGTTTGGTTTATTCTATGAATTCCATAACTAATGTGTGTGAAACTAATTGTCTATGATTATACGGATTATAAGAAGGGGTTCTTCTAATTGTCTGAGGGAAAGAGTTTAAACACAATGGCCACTGATTAAGGGAGAGTTGTGTGCAATGGATTTCAATACTCTGAATATCCATGACCACCGTAGTAGAATTGGGCAGCCCATGATCATGCCATGTGGTTATCATGTGTAATTCACATATACAATATGCTGGGCCCTACAAAGCTTGGACGCATAAAACAGGTGTTGTAGATGATTCCATTCACCCTAACAAAGTAAAGAACCAGTATAGCATCAGAAAGATGTATGTGTGTGTGTGCACGGGTGGACATGTCGAGACTAGCGAAGACTCAACACTAGTATGGGAAGAGAGAGAGAGAGAGAGAGGAGTCGGGCTCGGTAGACTCGACTGTATCCTCCGATTCCCGGGTCAAGTTGGCCCAAGTCATTCCCTGTTTGTCCAGATTGTGGTATCCAACTGAATTTGGTACTTTCAAGCGGACTTAACTCATTTGAGTTGCACCCAAATAGAAAGAAATGCCTATTTAGATTGGGAATTACCATGGTAATGTAATAAAAGTATCATCACTAGAATTTTTATTATCACAAAACTAACACATGACAATTGTTCAAGAGACAGGTAATAGAATTTGTAATCAATGATCTTTTCAATTCATTAAATTAGAAAAAAAAACCAAAAAACAAAAAAACAAAAAAAAAAAAACTTTTCAATCCATTACTGTGGAAATCTCAAATCCAAACAGACATATTAGTGTATGAATTTGATGATTCAACATTAAAGTAATAGAAAGCGCCATCATTATAATTTTGTAAGTGATAAACCAAACACAACAATCTTTAGTCAAATGCATATGTTTTCACATAATAGATAAATGAGTTTATAATCATTATAGTTTTCTATTAGTAATCCTCAGTCCAAATAAAGGACATGATTGCGTGGATGACCTAGGTGTTGTGTTGAGGTCGCCAAGTTTTATGGGCTCCACCATGATGTATGTGTTATATCCACACCGTCCATCCATTTTCAAGATCATTTTAGAGCATAATCAGAAATAAAAAATAAAAAAATGAATCAGATATAAACCTCAAGTGGACTACACTGTAGAAAGAAATGGGGACTATGACACTCGCCATTGAAACCTTTTCAAAGCCCACCATGATGTTTATTTTCCATGTTCATGAGGTCACACAGACCCGGAGGAAAGGAAAACACATATCAACTTGATCCATAACCTTTGTGGCCCGAAGAAGTTTTCAATGGTAGGCCTTCATTCCCTATTGCTTCTTGTAGTGTGGTCCACTTGAGGTTTACATCTACCACATTTTGGGATCATGCCCTAAAAAGATCTCATAAATGGATGGATGGTGTGGATATAACATATGATAGATCATACTGCGCCCACATAGCTTGGTGACATCAACGCACCAACTACATGAGTAGTGGGTGGCCCGCCACGCAATCAGCTTCCATTCATTTACCAGATAATTTTAGGGCTTCAGCCCAAAAAAACCATTGCAAAGCTCAAATGGACCACACCATAGAAAACAGTGTGAATTGAACGTCTACCATTGAAAAATTCTTGAGGGCCACAGAAGTTTTGGATGAAGCTTATATTTGTGTTTTCCATTCATCCATCTTTTTGTGATCTTATAAACATGTTGTATAACAAATAAACATCACCGTGGGGCCTAACAAGGTTTCAACGGTGGAATTCATTATTCCCACTGTTTCGTGAGGTATGGTCCACTTGAGTTTTTGATATGCTTCAATTTTGGGCTCAACCCCTTAAATGAGCTGGAAAAACTGATGGACGGCGTGGATAAACCACATACATTCCCGGTGGGCCCAACAAAATTTACTCAGTAGGATAAGAGCATACTGAGTACGCAATCTGCTTACATGGAGCGGATTAGCTGTTACCCAGGTAACACCCTAGTGGCTGTTACCCTAACCATGTGGGGCCCACCTGGATGTATTTTTTGTATATCCATACTGTTCATCTGTTTGTCTATCTCATTTTAAGGCTTGATCACAAACAGTGATGAATGTCTATTATAAACTTTCGTGGGCGACAAAAGTTTTGGATTAAGCTGATCTTTGTATTTTCCAGAAACCTTATGATGGGCCCTTTGAAATTTTTAATGATGAGACACTCAAATCACATGTTTCCTAAAATGAGATGGAGAAACGGATGGATGGCTAGGATATACAACATATCATCGAGGTGGGCCCCACGGTAAGGGTAACGCCCACTAAGGTATTACCCGGGCTGTATCATGGTGGCGACAGCCCATAATGGCCAGTACAGCCATTTTTTCATTGTTTGAAAAAAAAATAATAAATAAATAAAATTTGAAGAAGAAGAAGAAGCCCTGTATCAGTCCCATTGCAAGCCGTTACAAACTTTTTCTGTATCAGTGATTCAGTAATAGCTGGTAAACGGCAATTACATAAATGATTTTGAATTCATTGGGCATGACAGCTTCCTGCTAGTTGACACTGTTCATGTCCAACCCTTTAAAGGTGGGACTCATATCAAAGGTGAGCTTCATGCGATGGGCAATGGACATTGAAGCTGGGCCCCACATGATGAATGGCCCACATCATGATGGCCCCACATGATGGATCGTCCACATCAAAGGTCAGCCCCTAATGATGAATGACCCACATTTAAGGAGAGGCCCGCATGATGGGCAACCCACATTGAAGGCGAGCCCACATGGTGGACGTTTAATAATAGTAGGCCCCACATGAAGGATGATCCACATCAACATGCGCCCCACTTGATGAATGGTCCACATCAAAGCTGGCCCTACTAATGAGTGGCCCATATCCAAGGGGCTCGTATGATGGACAGTTCACATCAAAGGTAGACTCTACATGATGGGCAGTAGATATTGAAGGTGGGCGCCACATGATGGATGAATAACATCAAAGATGGACCTTACATAATAGACGGTGCAAATTAAAAGTGTGCCCCACATGATGGACAGCCCACATCAGAGGTGGGACCCACACAACGAATGGTCCACATCAAAGGTTGGCCCCACGTTATGGATGGTGGATGTGAGGGGCATAAATACTATCGACGTTGGAAACCAAACAGGCTTCTTTAATTTTGGCTGATACATATGTTATTTACCAAACACTTGTCTGCTGAATAAATAGAGACCAAGATAAGCTACTTGTGGCATATGTAACTTATCTAAAGTAACTTACCATCCAAATCGTCCAGGGAACCAACGACCAGTTTGACACTAATCAGGCTCCATCCAGATTATTGCTGAGTCAACTCACTGACTTTTTAACAATAAAAATAAACACTGATTAGGCTCCAGCCAGATTATTGCTGATTCAACTCATTGACTATTAAATAATGAAAAAAAAAAAAAAAAAAATCATTTAACCAAACAGTGTATTTTTATGGCTAAATATTCTGACTCGTCTTTACGCATGAACCTCAATTCAAATGTTATAATTATAGATTGATTACAGGGTAAAACTGTCTTTTGAGACAAGGAATTCAAATGGATTTAATATTATATTATTCTACCCAATTTCTGAATAAATTTAAGGCAGGTTTGACATGGCCCAGCTGTATGCACTGTGGCTAGGTAAGTAGCAGAGATGCCCTACTTTAGATGTGGCAGGTACCTCAAATCCGCACCACCCAAATATTGGGCCCCCTAGATATGATATTTTACTGTGAAACTATCGGCACTGCAATCATATATTCCAGTACTTGCTCAAAACCAAAATTTCAGCTGGAATTTCAATGGGAACCAAGATTCTCTCCTTTCTACCACCTGTCGCAACTGGTGGTAAAATCTCTTTCAATTGACGGCTCGATCCAAAGTCCCATCTGCCTCATCAATAATGGCAAGTTCTTGCATCAGCTTATTCAACTTTGAAACATTCTCCTCTTGGATGTGGCTTGGAACTTTCTCCTTGTATCCAGAAGAACTCATCTTCTGCATTAAGGTGTCCTGTTGCCTGCCAGTGGAAATGGAAGCATGTAACTATCACCAAAGAAAAAAGTACTGTGGTAATACTCTCGCAGTGAAACTCAGAAGAGAGGAATTACAAGGCCCTGCTCATCAACAAACATACACTTTGCTAGAACGCAGGGTTCTGTACATTCGGGTCCATGGTTCATCAACCCAAACTGTAATCTAATAGGTAACAAAGTGCACTACGGGCAACTCAAACATCTAGGCCCATTCAGCAACAAGAAATTTACACCGTCATTTGGATGTCGATAAAACAATACATCAACGAAAGGTTAGCTCAATAAGTTTCTAGCAAAGAAAGTCAGAACTCATGTTTCTTGAAAATTGGAAGAAGAAGACCTCAATTAGGGGGGGAAAAAACCCTGCTATAGATTAAGCAAGTCAAAACTAAAGATCACAAGGTTCTTGGATGTGGTTTCTGGGCTGAAGATTAAAAGATATCCAAGTCTTAAATTTTTGGGAATTTGGATGCCTTCGGGGGAGGTGGAAATATATGCGGAAATATTCAGTTGCCAAGCTGGTTCCTTCCCGTCAATGTATCATAGCCTTCCCCTTTGCGTTGGCAAGCCGCCCAAGAATTTGTGAGATAATGTCACCAAAAGAATGGACATGAAGCTATCTAGGTGGAAGCGCAAACATCTATCCTTGGGTAGGAGGATAACGCTCATTAAAACAGCTGTGTTGAATCTCCCTATCTACTTTGTAGTTGTTTAGGTGCCATAAGTCAGTTTTAGACCAGCTGGGGAAGTTGAAGAGAGACTTCTTGTGGTAAGGTGCAACGAAAAACCAAGAGTTTCACTTGCTGAAATGGGGATGCGTGTTTAAGCCTTTCAAGGAAGGCAGGGCTGGTATTAAGAAGTGGGAGGCTTTCAATCTTGCTCTACTCAGCAAGTGGTTATGGTCTTTTGGTAAAGAGGATGGAAGATTATGGAAAAGGGTGGTGGCTAGCAAAAATGGTGTGGAAGCTAGGAGCTGGTGAGCAAGAAGCCCTTCACTCTATAGGGAGTCTGCTATTTGGAAGGCGGTCCCAAATATATGGCAAGCAAGTTCAAGGAAGGGATCCATTTCTCTATTGAGAATGGAGAAAGAGTACATTTCTGGATCTCTCAAATAAAAATAAAAATAAAATAAAAAAGAGTTCATCTCTGGGACGATGTGTGGATAGGGAGGTTCTCTCTGCAAGATGTTCCCAACATCAGCTAGGCCTTCCTCTGAGGCCGGTATCTCCGTAACTCGTTGCTTTTCTCTCTCAGGTGCGGAAGGGGTGTGGGCTCCTCCTTGCAGAAGGAACTTACTGGATGAGGAGATAGATGAATTCCTAATTCTGTTGTCAAACTTCAGGATGTCCAGCCTTCCGTTGGTTCAAGGGATGAGATGGTGTGGGGTAGGGATAAATCTGGAAGTTCTCAGTTTGGTCTTCTTCAACTTGCTGCTCTCTTAACCTTCAAGAGAAGTTCAGTGTTGCCACACAGAATTCATGGGGCGCTATGAAGGCCCACCCAAGGTGACAGCCTTTGCCTGGATGGTGGGAAAGAATATTGTGCTCACAACGACAACTTTCAGAAGTGATCGATGAATATTGTCAATGGTTGTAGTCTTTGCTTGCTAGCTGCGGAATCAGTCGATCATTTATTTATTCATTGGCTGTTTGCTAGAATTGTGTGGGAATGTTTTTTTTTTTTTTTTAAGCTTTTCAAAGTATGATGGGTGTTGTCGTAGACAATTGAGACGATGTTCCTTGTGTGGCAACGGATTGACTTGGGGAATGGTGTTAAAAAGTGGAGGCTAGCCTTTTTAGTGGGCCCTTGGACTCTTTGGGGAGAACGGAATAGCCTTTGCTTCCATAATATTCGCAGTTCAGCCCCAGAGGTTCTTAGAAGGCAAAATTAGCAGTTATAGAATAAGCTAGGTTATTGTTCGGGTGTATGGTTTGGATTATTTTGTGCACTTGTGCATTGTGTTTGTTGCCTTTGGGCTTCTCTTAATAAAGTCTGATTACCTTTTTTTAAAAAAAACAAACAAACCAAAAAAAGGTTTATTTTCAACAACATAACTAGAATGCTTGATTGAGGCATTGGAAGGAACTAAAAACAAAAAGGACTATTTTCGACAACATAACTAGGATGCTTGATTGGGGCACTGGATGGTCATATTTTTTTTTAATTTCTTATATCAACAAAATGCATAAAAATATGAAAGGTAAGATATACTCAAAGAGAAATGCAAGGCCTACTCACTAGAGAGTAGGATTTTGTGTCAGTGTATGCCTTGGCTAAAATTCAGGTCAGTCCCATCATTAGGCAGGCCACACATAAATCACACAAATGGAAGGATACAGAAAAGAAGGGGAAAAAAACTACCAACAACCCACATTCTACCCAAACATGTGGCAAACCTGATGATCGGACCAGTTCCAGGCCATGGCACATACACAGCACAGCCAACTTGAATAAATGACTTGGGACCCGCACATAGGGATAGCAGTATTTGAAGTCCTACTCACATGAGTCGTTGTGGCATGGCACATGGCCAAGTCAACCAGAGTCTATGGAAATTTTTATTGAAATTATTCATTGTCTTTATATGTCAAGATGAAATACATGTGCATCCATGCTAATTGACATGAGTAAAAAAAAAAATTGATCTCAAAACGTTAATTAACATTGCATTTCATCAACCCCTTTAAGAACATTGACAATCATGAAAGCCCATGCCTTTCCATACCACAAACAATGTACTTTTCTTTGTCAAATACCAAAAAGAGATATGTACTAAGCACCATGTGCTTTGTAAAAGGAACGACTATTAGTCAACACAAGGTTTAAAACCCAACCAGTACAAGGGAAACCAATCAAGTTGAAGCAGTCAAATAGCTGGTTTACTAGACTTCTTTTCTTTTCTTTTTTTTTTTTGTTTTTTTTTTTTTTTAAGGCATTTACTATTATCCAAAAAAAAAAAAAAACACATGATTAAGTACTCACCCAGGTTTTGATTTGTTTCACACTCAAAGCACTTGTTGGGTCCAAAGTCCAGTTTTAAAGCCTGCACTTACTGTTACAATAAGCCGCTATCTAGCGATCCATTGAATTCATGTTGGTGATTTCTTGTTTATCCTATTTTTCTAAAAAGAGAAAGAAGTCCTGTTCATAACTCGAGAATAGTAGGATCATTGAAAAGGAACTTTACAGATTATTTGGCTGTGTAGGAACTCACTTTTGTATCTCCTCTCTCTTTTTCCTGAGCTTTTCCCGTTCAGCTTCCACATTGAGTGTTCCTTGTAGTTGCAGATAAACTGAAAGGTGTTCATTTACAATGCAAACAGCGCACCCAGCTGGAGCTGCATCATTCTCAGTTAGAAGCTGCAAAAGTCAAAATTGAACAGTGTAAAAGAAATGTACCTAGTAATCAAAGAGAAACGAGCAAAACAAAAAAGAAGTAATTTCACTTTTCAGGAAGGGATTGTTTTGCTATACAACAGAGCTATACAATAAACCTCCCTCGCAAAACAGCACCCCTTTTCATTTCTAGCACAGGATCCCGACAGAAAAAATCAAAACCGTACTCTCATTGTCGGTATGTTCCAAATCTAATTACATCTTGATTCCAAGAACTACACAAGTACAGACCCAATCATGGAAACAACCATGCCATTAATCAAAAGACATTAGTATGGATTATGAAACACAAATGAGACAAGTTCAACCATTTATGGACAATGCAAAAACAACGAGACAAATTTGATATTTCAGAATGTCCGATATGAAACTAACCTTTAAAGATGATAAGGAAGCAAGAGTTGAAATCTCCAATTCTTGGTTTCTGATGATGTCAGCAACTGCTGCAGTCCGGCAAAGCACAAAAGCTGGCCGTCTGGAAAAAACAAACGAAACTTAACGCATTTTCTTAAATCAAAATATCTAGAAGACTGAAAAGTTACATGCACGTATTGGTTAGAGGAGCACAAGAAAACTTCAGATAGATACCTTTCATGCCTTTCATTTGGAGGCAACAATGAGCGGAGCGACCTAAGTGACTTCACTGCAGATTCCACCAGATCCATCTCATACTCAATTCTTTCATTTATCCATTCCTGTCAAAACATTAAAAAACAAAAACAAAACAAAAGGCAAACTGAATGAAAATAAAAAACTAAAAAAAAAAAAAACTAAAACCTAGAATTTAAATACTTTTTATGAAAATTTAACTGCCGTTTTATAAGAACTTATCCATAATAGAAAGAGAAATATATTACAATGTGCCCTTGTTAGAAATTCCATGAAGTGCAGCTCACTTCATACATGGCAAACTTGCAACATGACAAGATAACTGATCTGGTGGGCCACCATGTAGATGAAATACAGGCCAAAAGTTGTACTAGTTGGACAGCTCAGATCACCTTATTGTTGTGAGCTTTCCCTGTTGAATGTGGACTGTAGCTCTTTTTTAAGTTAACCATCTTTTTCAGGCGACTGATTGGATAGTTGTGAAATGCCTTGCTTTGGGGCATGGCCACCTCTGTATGCTGGCCCACCGAATCAACAGTCCTGATTCTCAAACACAAACAGCACACCTACTTTTTTTCTTTTGGAGAATTTTAAACAGCATATATGCAATAGAGATGTTTCAGCACACTTCATGGAACTCCATGAAGCGCATGTCCTTCTAGCATTCCTCCAACAAAAATTGCTCTGACCTCTACAACTGATGGGTACTCAGATATCATTATTGATTCTTTCATGCTGCTGCTCCCTGCTGCTCGAGGAAGCCGCTGCCATAGTTCTTCAGTAACAAACGGCATAAAAGGATGGAGCAAACGCAATCCATTGTCCAAACAAACCCAAAGAGTGTCTCTTGCGGCACTCCTTGAAGACTCAAAGTTTAAGTTAGAAGAAAAGTAAGGCTTGATTGCTTCTATAAATACATCACATAATTGGAATTGCCACCATGAATATACTGCAGTAGCTGCATCTGAGAACTCGTAAGATTCAAGAGATGAAACTGTTTTGGATATGGCTCTGTTTAAAACCGACAGTATCCACTTGCAACTGAACGGCATAGACTCCACCGCTAGCTTTGAAGGAGGGACATAATCATCTCCCAGTTTGCTCATAGCAAAGCGTATCGCATTCCACAATTTATTGCACCATTGCCGGTACCCAACAACCCTTTGAATATCCAAGTTTATCTTATCTGACTGGAAGAACAACAGACCAAGTTAATTCTGGGGTATAAAGCCAAACGTGAGAACATAGTTAGTGTAAGAAAATGAGAACCTGAGCTGTGTACGAAACAAGAGCAAAACGAAGAGCATCTGCACCACATTCAGCAATTCCGTTCGGGAAATCTTTCACCTGCCCTTCTTTTGCAACGAGCAACTCATTTGGATCCAAGTTACCCTCTTGCAATCGTTTGTGGAGACCTTCCAAGGATATCCCATTTATTACTTCAAGTGGATCAATAACATTGCCCAAGGACTTTGACATTTTACGACCATGTGCATCACGAATCATAGGGTGTAAGTAAACCTACAGTTAATTCCAAGTGATTCGTCAGTTTTCTATGACTAGCATCAAGATGAATAATTCCATAACATAGATCTGTGGATGTGTTATGACATTGTATTATAGATACCTCTAAAAAGTCTACTATCGAGGTCACACCATGCAAACATCAATATGGATTTCATAAAAGGGCATTGCATGGATGAACATGGTTTGGCCATCATTACTCCATCTCTCTGCAGACGACATGCAAGAAGGCACAAACATTACCTTTCTAAAGGGCACATCACCTCCCAGCTTCATCCCCAGCATCACCATCCGAGCAACCCAAAAGAAGAGAATGTCATGTCCAGTTTCAAGAACTGAGGTTGGATAAAATGCTCCAAAATCCGCCGTATCATCTGGCCAGCCAAGCACAGTCAATGGAAAGAGGCCAGAAGAAAACCATGTGTCTAATACATCTGGATCTTGAGCTATGTGAAATTTCTTCCCAGCGAAAATCTTATTTGCCTCCAAAAGAGCTTCTTCCTCGTTTCTTCCAACCACCCAATGGTCATTGTATGCACCGAATTCTTTAAGCTGATCATCCTCTAGCACCACATACCATGCTGGAATGCGGTGTCCCCACCAAAGTTGCCTCGAGATGCACCAGTCACGAATATTCTCCAACCATCTGTAACATTCATAAGCCAGATTTAAGTAAATTTGAGCATTACTTACCAGCTATGAGATTATAAATGCACAAAATGTTACATGAAAAGCTAAGAGCGCATGTGAGATGACCTCTTCCACTCAAATGCATATTGTTTCGGAATGATCTCAATCCTCTTATTAGTATCATCCATGACAGCATCAAGAGCTTCCTTTGCCATGCCATTGCAATTAACAAACCATTGTGGCTTTATCATTGGTTCCACAACATCATTGCTTCTCGAACAAGTGCCAAGGCGCATCTCATTATTTTGAGAACCTTTATAAAGTCCCTAAATGTAAGGAAGGATTTTATCAATTAACGTTTAATAAATTACAAATATAAATAAATAAATAAATATTTTTTGAAATAAATGGAGTTAACAGGGTAATTACACAAGCAAATATGAGAAGCAGCAGGAACATAAAATAAATAAATAAATAAATAAAAACAGGGCAAAATATTATATGACAGGATGCTGCGAATATGATATGCAATCAAGTTACTAGGCTTAGTGCCTGCCCTAGGTATTTCAGGCCAACTGATGTATTGAAGAGAAGTTAAAAAATTGACTGGATCAAGAGAAATCCCTAGAAATTACAATCATAACTAGGGTTGCTGCTGGGCTCGACTCAACATGACCAGGTTGAGTCTATCCCACTCTTGCTCGCCTGGAGGTGTACTGGTATGGTTTAGGCTGAGTTCCTAGGCCAAATAATCAAGTAGACTGGGCCTAGGCCCTAGTCTGCCAAAAGACTTGTCAAGTTGGTTCGGGAAGGCCAACTTAGTTAACACTTTTGGGTAGAGTATTGGAAAGTGGCCCAAGCTCTGCCTGGGCAGAACCAGATCCCTTGGCCAGTGGGGTGGGGTGGGGTGGGGTGGGCTTGGACTTGCACTAAGCTCATAGGTTGGGCATGGACATGCTTTGGCCCAGGCCAGTTGGAACCCTAATTAAAAACTTGTCTTTGGCTAGATAAATAGATGTCCTTATTGATAAATTACGCCATTACAAATGTCCCTTAACCAAGGTTCTGAATATCAGTACAAGATCACATACTAGCCAGCAATGTTGTTTAAAACATGTTAGGCATGCCCAGTGTTTTAAATAGCTACGTTATGTAGAATGTAGCTAACACTACCGTAGCTTAACCTTAACGCCACGTAGCTTGTGAAAAAAGCTCAAGTCATGTGTAGCTTATGTTACGTGATTAATTTGAATACACAACATGCTACGTAGCTCACATCAGTGTTCGCAATATCGATACTGTCAGCCGATATTATCAATGTTGGTGGCCAGCGGCACAAAACCCCCCGGAAATTAAATAAAAAATAAAAAATTCGTGATTCCTGGATATCGTGCAATACATTGCACAATATTGGAATCTAACAACCTGCACAGAACTTCTGAGATGCATGCTGGTAAAGTGGGTCACCCCTTCCAGTGAAACCACAATCTTGATTATTCTAGAATGCAGTGGGAAAAAGAGAAGGAGAAAAAAATTAAAAAAACATGTACTTAAATCTGATAGCATAGAATCAAGCTTGATAGCTCACTGATCTAATGAGTTTATGGACCAAGACAACATTGTTGATAGAAGTGACATGGAGTAAGATGTTACTTCAATTAAAAGAAATGCTACTGTAAAAACAATAGTGATCTGAATCTGAAGCATTATATAAGCCTTCTCATTTTCAAAAAATAAAAAACTACTGAAAACTATACATAGCACACCTTGTTTTTCAAGGCTTCAATCAGGACCACACGAGCTTTAAACCGCGGCATTCCTTGAAACTCCGAGCCGCCATTGCTATTTATCTTCCCATCATCAGAGAAGATGTTAATGAATTCCAGATCATGGCGCTTTCCAACTTCGAAATCATTGGGATCATGAGCTGGAGTAATCTGGCAATAACCATGATGGAATAGGTATAAGTAGCATATGAGCAAAATAAAACCACCCAAACAAAAAGGAATCAAGGGAGAATCTACTCTACAGGGTTCAGACAAAAAATACCAGAAATAAAAGAAAGGAATTTACCTTAACAGCACCAGTCCCAAATTCTGGATCAACGAGTTTCGCGTCACAAATTATGGGAAGTTTCCTCCCATTGAATGGATGAACAGCGAATTTTCCATGCAAATGACTGTACCTCTTGTCTTCAGGATGGACAGCAATCGCAGTATCACCCAGCATTGTTTCCACTCTGGTGGTGGCAACGACTATCTCGCCCAACCCTTCCTCTAGCGGATACGCGAAGGATGTCAAAACACCAAACTCCACTGGATTTTCATACCCAGGAACCTTTAACAGAGTCCGTTCTTTGATGTCCTTGTAGTCTACCTAGGGACACCAAGCTCAATAGATTGAGAATGGGGGAAGCAACTAGGTTATATAAACAATTGTAAGAAATAGTGATTTTGGCTAGGAATTACTGGGTACACATGCATAATGCATTGGTATGTCTATAGTTTACTGACACACCCATTCCATAAAGGCAGGGCTCATTGTATCGTATCCATACCATTGATCTGATGGAGCCAGCTGTCTGGGGGATGCCCCAAAAATCTTCCAGATTAGATCCTAACCCTTCAATCAGGGTCCTACAAATGGTCAGTTAAAAAGACAAAAGCAACTGAAGGGAAAAAAGGCCACAGGTTGGATGGCTAGAATCTTTAGTCTAGCAGATTTCTGGGTTATCTTCATTCAAGGTGTGGCCCGTCAGACTAACAGCCTCGAGCAATGAACCACAGCCCCACTTGAATGGACTAGGCATATCAATAAACTACGCAAGCATCAATGCATCTGTACACAAAAGTTCCTCTATCTGGCAGCAACCAGCCCACCTAACTTCTTCATTAAAAGATCACGGCATACCTCAATATCAGAAATAGCCGTCCGCAAGACACAATCCCAATTCACCAGCCGGTGATCCCTGCAAAACAGGGAGTAAGAAATCAGAAGCTTCCAAAAGAATACACAAAGTGAGACGCGAGTCCCTAAAGCATTACAGGCAGATTCTGGTTTCAGGGGGATAAGTCTAGATAAGGACTCCAGATATTTGAAAAGAAAAAAGAAAGACATTCTGTAGGTGAAATAATATCCATGAGTATCAGGATACACCAGCTACGGTGAAGCAAACAAATTTAATATATGCAAGTAATGTTATCAAGAATCAATCATTTGAATGGTCTTTGATCAAGCAGACCTATAAATAAGACCCTCTCTGTAAAGCCTTACAAAAGCCTCAGTTACAGCCATTGATCTCTTCGCGTCCATTGTGAAGCACTGATACAGGAAAGGAACAACAAAAATGACATCAGAGTAATCTTATGAAACAGATACTTCCATTGAGCAGCATTATTAGGACTCATTTGGCATCTCTACTCTAAATCCAATAAGAGCTTTTCAAATAAGAGCTACTCTAATAAGCTCCTTTTGTTCTAGCTCATGTTTTAAATAAGCACATTTGGTAAAATCACTTTTTCAAAATTTTAAAAGCCGGGAAGGGGGGGTTGGGGGTTCTTATATTTGAAATAAGCAAGTTTGGTAATAGCTACAAATAAGAGCTTTTTTTAGAGGTGGTTGATGTCATTTTTAAAGAGTACAGATTACAACAACTCCACATTATAAGAGCAATCCAGATGATAGTTTTAGTTAATCTTACCATAGATGGACCATGCCCCAAATGACAAAAGAATGGATGGCTACAATCTTCATGTTTTAAGACATTTGGGCCATCCACTATGATGTACATTCAATGTGGATCGTCCATCATATGGAGCCCACCTTTGATGCAGACCGTCCATTGTGTGAACCAAACCTTGAAAGTGGGCCGTCCATCATGCAAGGCCCATCTTGGATGTGGACCATTCATCATCAAGGGTTGACCTTTGACATGGACCATACATTATGTGGAGCCCACCTTGATTTAGGTCATCCATCAAATGGGGTCCACCATAAATACTAATTGTCCTTTATGTGGGGGCCCTCAATGTCCACTACCTATCACCCATCACCCATCACGCGGAGTCCACATTTAATGTGCCCATAGTGTGGACCCTACCTTTGAAGTGGATTGTCCATCATGTTGGGTCCACTTTTGATATCCACCATCATGTGGGCCCTACCTTCGAAGTGGATTGTCCATGTGGGGCCCACTTTTGATATCCATTATCCATCGTGTTGGGTACACCTTTTATGCAGATCATCCATCACGTTGGGCCGCTTTGGATATGGGTCATCCATCATGCGAGACCTTGGATGTGAATTGTCCGTTAGGCGGGGCTCAAATGATGTGGACCGTCAATCACAAGGGGCCACACTTTAATGTGGGCCATCAATCATGCGAAGCCCACTACGTCCATTATGTGGGCCCACCTTTGATGTCAACTATCCGTCATGTGGGTCCCACCTCTGATGTGGACCGCCCATCAAGTGGGGCCCACTTGATGCGTATAGTCCATCATGCCAGGCCACATTTTGATGTGGGCCATCTATCATATAAGGCCTATCTTTGATGTGAATTGTGCATTATGTGGGCCCACCTTAATGTGGACCATTCATCATGTGAGGTCCCACCTTCAATGTGGGTCGTTCACCATGCGGGCCCACCTTTGATGTCCACTATCCATCATCTGGGTCCCACCTTTATTGTGGACCATCCATCATGTAGGGCCCACTTGGTGTGGATAGCCCATCATGTGGAGGCCACATTTTGATCTAGGTCATACATAATCTAGGACCCACCTTTGTTGTCCACCATCCATCATGTGGGTCCCACCATTTTTGTGGTCCATCCATCATGTGGGGCCCACTTGATGTGGATGGTCCATCATGCAGAGCCACATTTTGATGAGAGCCATACATCATGTGGGACCCACCTTTGACATCCACCATCCATCACATGGGTCCCACCTTTACTATGGACCATCCATCATGTGGGTCCCACCTTTGCTATGGATCGTTCATCATGTGGGGCCCAACCTTCAATATGGGTCATTCATCATATGGTCCCAATGTCAACCTTCCATCATGTGGTCCCACATTCAATGTCCACCATCCATCATGTGGGTCCCACCTTTGATGTGGACCGTCCATCAGGTGGGGTCCATTTGATGTGGATCATCCATCAGGTGGGGCCACACTTTGATGTGGGCGCTCCATCATGTGGGGCTCACATTTGATGTGACCGTGCATTATGTGGGCCCACCATGATGTGGACCATTCATCATATGGGGCACCACATTCAATCTGGGTCGTTCATCATGTGGGCCTACCTTAGAGGGATTGTAAAGAGGAGAAGAGGGCAAGATGGGAATTGCTTGAAAGTTGCATGACAAACTTGTCCAAAATTTTGCAAAAAAATGTCTAGCCGCATAAGCCAAATAAGCTCTTAAAAAATTAAAAAAAAAAAAAAAATAATACACAACTAGTGACCTCTCCATCACCAATAAAAAAAATTTTAAGAGCTTTTTGGCTAGTTTCTAATAATAAAAAAATTAGTGGTAAATTTAGAGTTATACTAAACAATCTATTTTCAAAATAAGAGCTTATTTTTTTAGAATAACTAAATAAGTTCTTATTAGTAGAGATGCCAAACTTGGTTCTTAACTGAAATCATAGGATCACGTATACAGAATCCTGACCTCACGAGACCAATCAAGAGAGGCACCCAGCCGACGTTCCTGTTTTAGAATGGTACCTCCATATTCATCTTTCCATTTCCAAACCTTTTTGCCACAAGATCAAGGAAAATCACAAGCATTTAAGGGCAGTTACTGTTAAGGTTTTTAAAAAAATGCAGAAAAAACATTTACATTCCTTAGAAAGCTGAAACAGATTGAGAAAATATTCAAACTCACTTCCGACACAAACTTCTCACGGCCAATGTCATGCCTAGTTAATTTTCTTTCACGCATAATCTTCTTCTCAACAACAACCTGCAGAATGACATCACGTACATAAGCCAGCTTCAAATACGAATTAAGTAGAAAAATATTAAATTATAAATCATCATCATCATCATCATCATTATCTAAGCCTTATCCCAAGTCCCAACAATTGGGGTCGGCTCCACCAATCCTAAGTAAATTTCACTTGCTACAAAAACATCATCATCATCAACATATCTAAGCCTTATCCCAACTAATTGGGGTCAGCTACATGAATCCTTTTCCGCCATTCCACTCTATCAAGGGCAATAACTTCAGTTGGACCATAGGTCATCTAATCTTTTCTTACTACCTCCATCCATGTCCTTTTGGGCTTCCCCTTGCCCTTCTAGAACCTTTAAATTGTATGAACTCACTCCTAATTGGTGCAGTTCTTGGTCTCCATTGCACATGACCCAAGCCATCTAAGTCTACTCCTAACTTCCCTCGAATGCATTCAATTCTTATTCTATCTTTGTTTTGCCACTCATCCATCTCAACATCCTCATTTCAGCTACAATCATCCTACGGGCATGTTGTTCCTTAACAGCCCAACATTTTGTTCGATAAATCATGGCTGGGCTTATAGCCATCCTATAAATTTCCCCCTCAGTTTGAGTGGTACATGATGATCACATAAAACTCGAGAGGCATATCTCCATTTCTTCCACCCGCAAAATCCTTTTCAATCTCTCCATTCTCATGAATTCTGATCCCAACATATCAAAAGTGGTCATTTTGGGAAACTTCTTGGTCAACAATCTTTACTACTCTTTAGTTCCCACTCTCATTCTTACTAAAATTGCACTCCATATACTCTGTTTTAGTCCGACTTACTTTAAATCATTTACATTCTAAAGTACCCCTTCATAAATCTAGCTGTGTAAACTCCCTCATCTTGTCAATAAAAACTATGTCATCTACAAACAACATACACCATGGTATCGCTTCCCGCAAATGCCTCGTTATCTCATCCATAACCAATGCAAAAAGGGACGGGCTCAATACAGTAATTGGAAACTCACTTGTCCCTCCACTAGCAGTCATCGCATTTGAAAATGTGGTCTAAAAAATGGCCAATGACAAACAACAATTCCATCCAAAAGGTAAATATATAAATTATACTAAAATTATAAATTAAATATCTTGAGATAACACTACATAAATCTACTATAGTGGCACATAGATTTAAACTATTTTCAATAATACAAAATGTTTTACCAAATTAAACTGGATTACTGTAAAACCTAGTATTGCCCAAGACCAGACTTCCCAAATCAAACCAGTCAGCTCAATTTGGACTGCCACTTTTAAACAACGTATTGAACAAGGAGTCATAGGATTCATAACCTCATGGATGATGCATGCACAGACCTCTACACGTGATCCTACAATTTTCATCAATGATTCAATATCTGGTTTTGGAATTTTGGTTGTCTTAAACAACACAAAAGCAGCATTCACAGGACCACTATCATGCTTTAAACTGCTTTATCTAGCAAGCAAATTGATAAATTGCACCTCCAACTGAACATAGAAAACACCATATTACAAAAATGTTATTAAAGAATTAGAACCTGGGTTGCTATTCCAGCATGGTCCATGCCTGGAACCCACAGAGTATTGTAACCGGACATCCTCCGCCAACGAATAATTGTATCCTGCATATGGAAGTATTTAAAGAAAGTTCACTTATACAAAAGTTGGTATGAGAAAACAACTGAAACAAAAATGAAGAAGTTATTACTATACCTGTATTGCAGCAGTAAGTCCATGACCTATATGTAGGGCTCCAGTCACATTTGGAGGTGGAAGAACCTGCAGCAGTATCAGATATCAAAGAAGATACAGAGTTGAGGAAAGTCAATAGGTACAAGCATAATTAGCATTTCAAAAACCATCTACTTGGCAAGAAAGCAGTCTAAGACTCTCTGCGCAAAGTAAAAGACACAAAACGATTCAGCTGACAAAAAATGACTGGAAATTCTGCAAGACCATGTATTATGTGGATCATCCCTTTTTCTTTAGTGGCAATTATGCAGATCACTGGTTACACATCATTTCTTGGAAAAAGCTCAGCACAGGAGAGAGTAAGAGGAGAAGAGATAGATGAGAGAGAGAGATGCTCAAAAAACCACAGTATAATCAACATGCAAACATGGTAAAGGCTCCGCTAGTAGCCAACAATGAAGCCTTTACTATGTGGAGCCTCCTAGGACTGTTCAATTTGAAAATTTTCAGGTGTGATGAGACCCAACATAAACAAAAGCTTCTTGGAGTTCTACCATCAAAACCACCACCAAGATTTTCAATTGGGAAAATGGTCTATTAAAAGGAGAGAGAAGAGAACCTGCAAGGACACAAAAAAGAAAAGGAACCTAGAAACAATAGGCCCACAATACAAAAGAAAGGAAGTAAGCATTCTAGTGGCACCTTCCACATGATAAACAATTTCGGCGAGAACCCCTCCTTTGCAAGCCAATCAGCCACCTTGATGGCTCAACATGAGAAAGATATTTCATAGCAAGGACAGATCTAAGAGACCCGGAAAAGCTTTAGATGAATCAACTTTCACTAAAATGAATCACCCTTATTTGATATGATGACATCTGATGCGAGCATTGACCTGAGGAGTTCCAGATGAGGTTCACTGAATCACTCTAGACGACATCTGATGCAGCATTAAATGAAGCCACCCTTATTCAGCTAAGACTGTAGATGAACTAAGACAAGGTTCAGATGTACATGATAAACATGACTAGTGCAAGGGAAAAAAGGAACTTTGATCAAGGATAGGAAAAGCCCTAGATAGATGGCTCTGGTAACATGTCATGATGGAAGGAAGAAGAAATCTGGATAAATCTTATATTCCCTCCAGGTCAATTGAAAATTTTGAGAGGATACTATGAGAATATAAATAAGAGATAAGGGCACCCCTCAGCTCATGTACACTCAGCAATTATAGCCTGACAGTGCAAAAGAAAGCATACGTAAACACATCCATGGTATCTCAAAATCTGGGGTCCTCAACAGGTCAGGTTCCAGTCAGGTCCTCTGTTACCTTACTGACGCAGGACAGCCCTAATTATGATGCGTGCTCATGAACATAATTAAACAGCGGAAATAAAAGGAATAAATGATCTAAAATTCTAGCAGTAATCATCATAACTAAGAAAATCATAAAGGAAACATGCAATGAAGCGGGCCATCATCACAACCATGGAGTATGGAATTCAATTATTACTTAGGTTGGATCCGGCGAGGGATGAGACCTCCCGATCTTGCATGGTCACACCCAATCGATCAATGAAGATCACTAGTCCGAAGAACCAAGAAGTTTCTCGGATTAGGGATTTGAGAATTTGAGGGTTTAGGGTTTAGATCGATTCTCAAAGTTTTGATCGAAGAAGGATTAGCCAAAACTAGAAAAGAGAAAGAAGGAAATAATTACCTTGAGGAATTGGAGGGGCACAAGAAGAAATTAGAAGAAGAAGATCAAGGGATGAGAGAAGTACCATTAGAGAGAAGAGAAGAAGAGGGCAACCAAAGGGTTTGCTTTTCATTCATCAATAGTTCAAATTCGGATTTAGGGCTTTAGCCCACTTAAATAAGCAAATAAAGACATAGAATTACTAAAATACCCCTAGAATAAGCAAATAAAGATATAAAATTACTAAAAGACCCCTAACTTAAGCAAAAACACGCAAATAGACCCCTAACTTAAGAAAAAAACGCGCAAATAACATAAGTGCGGGAAAGTTCGGGTGCTCGGTCTTCTTTCTCCAATCTTCCTTCACATGTGTCTTCCCTGAGTGGGGTCTTCTATATGTCCAATCACATGTGAAAGGTCTTCAGCTCCTCAATAGTCGCCTATCCACAAGGACGACACTTGTGATTGGCGCTTTCTTCGTTGGTACACCTTGAATGCGCTTGTGTCCGCATCAATTCCCCTCGGGTGAGAAAAACTCGACTCCGACGAGTTGAAACTTTTGTAGCGCTCTAGCAGATCTGGATCAATACCCTGCAATGCGTCGCCCGACAGCCACGTAGATTCAGACGACGGTTTGTTCTTCCACTTGACAAGATACCTTTGGAAACCTCCATCTCTCGTGGATACTATCTCGTCATCCAAGATTTCCTCAATTTCTTCTTTATGGGTAATAGGTGGAGGAGGGGGTGGAAGGGGTTGGGTAGCAAACTCAGAAAAGGCCATGAAAGGGACGATGTATCAATAATGGGAGTATGGGCACGGACTAGATCTTCCACATTAAAAGTTGGATTAATGCCCATTTCAGGTGGAAGGTCAATCCGATACGCGTTGGACCCAACCTTTTGTAATATCTTAAATGGTCCAGCACTACGCGCTTGTAATTTTTTAGCAGATCCTTGAGAGAATCGCTCTGGCCTTATTCGCACCATTACATAGTCTCCTTCTTGAAATTCTTGCACTCTACGATGAGAATCAGCTGAAACTTTATAATCATCATTGCTCTTATTTAACCGCTGTCTAATATGTGTATGCAAATCATGAATATGGCGTGCAAATGCATCGGCTGACTCAGAAGACCTTTGGGTAACAGACATAGGTAAGAGATCTATGGGCATTCTAGGTTTATAACCACTTACAATCTCAAAAGGACTCAACCCTGTAGATCTATTAACTGACCCATTATAAGCAAGTTCAGCAGTTGGTAAAATTAGGTCCCAAGTCTTAACATGTTCACCCACTAGACAACGTAGAAGATTTCCAAGGCTACGGTTTACCACTTCAGTTTGACCATCTGTTTGTGGGTGGTAAGCAGTAGAAAATTGCAAACGAGTTCCCATAATGTGCCACAGTGTCTTCCAAAAATAGCTAGTAAATCGAACATCACGATCAGACACTATGGTTTTAGGTAACCCATGGAGACGCACCACACCATCAAAAAAGAGACGAGCAACATGAGACGCATCCGACGTCTTCGAACATGGGAGAAAATGCGCCATTTTAGAAAAACGGTCCACAACGACAAAAACGGAATCGTGCTTTTTAATAGTCTTGGGAAGCCCAAGCACGAAGTCCATACTAATGTCCTGCCACGGAGCATGTGGCACTGGCAATGGCGTGTACAGCCCGGTATTTTGCTTTCTTTGCTTTGCCAGCTGACATGTTCGACACTGCCCTAAAACTTTGGCTACATCTCGCTTGAGACTTGGCCAATAGAAACGATCTTCCACGAGGGCAATGGTCTTATCACGACCAAAATGGCCAGCTATCCCTCCTGAATGAAGCTCCCAGATGAGGAATTCACGAAGGGACATACGGGGAATACAAAGTCTGTCTCCCTTGAAAAGGAAGCCATCTTTAAGAACATATTCACCCATAATATGCTGGTCACTAGAGAGCGACGCGTAAGTACCCCCAAAATCAGAACATGTGGGGTATTCATCTTTCAGTTGCTCAAATCCGACTACCTCTACACTCAAGGAGTTGAGCAACGCCACTCTCCTACTAAGGGCATCTGCTGGTTTGTTTTCAACCCCGGCCTTGTGTTTCAAAACAAACGAATATTCCTGAAGAAACGCTACCCACTTGGCATGCCTTGGGTTGAGTTTCTTCTGAGAATGCAAATATCTCAACGCCTCATGATCAGAAAACAAAACGAATTCTTGCGGTAGGAGATAGTGTCGCCAATGTCTCAGGGATTGCACTACCGCATAAAATTCTTTGTCGTAAGTGGAGTATTTTTGTTTTGCCTCATTCAGTTTCTCACTGAAATAGGCCACTGGGTGTCCTTCTTGACTCAACACTCCACCTATACCGACACCAGACGCATCACACGCTACTTCAAAGACTTTAGAAAAGTCAGGTAGACGCATGACAGGAGCTTCTACCATCTTGCCCTTAATTTCCTTAAAAGCCTTGACTGCGGCTTTAGACCACACGAACTCTCCCTTTTTCATGCACTCGGTAATGGGAGCCATGATCGTGCTAAAACCCCTAATGAACCGACGATAAAAAGTTGCTAGGCCGTGAAAGCTTCGCACCTCATGAATGTTCCTTGGTTCCGGCCACTCAACTATGGCCCTGACTTTTTCAGGGTCTGCGCGCATCCCTTCAGATGACACTATAAATCCTAAGAACACAACTTGGCTAGACATGAATGCACATTTCTTAAGATTAGCGTACAACTTTTCCTTCCTAAGGACACTACAGACCTTCTTTAAATGTTCAAGGTGTGATTCCTTAGTGGTACTATAAATAAGAATATCGTCAAAGTACACCACTAGGAATTTTTCCATGAACGGCCTCAAAGCTTGTGTCATCACCCGCATGAAAGTACTAGGTGCGTTAGTCAAGCCGAAGGGCATGACCAACCACTCATACAGCCCATCTTTCGTCTTAAACGCCGTCTTCCACTCATCTCCTGGGCGTATACGGATTTGGTGATATCCACTCTTGAGGTCTATCTTAGAGAATATAGTGGACCTGGCCATCATGTCAAGCATATCATCAAGTCTAGGTATAGGGAACCTATACTTGACAGTAATTTTGTTTATGGCACGACTGTCCACACACATGCGCCACGTGCCATCTTTCTTTGGCGTCAACAATGCAGGCACGGCACACGGGCTCATACTCTCTTGGATGAAACCCTTTTGCAGAAGCTCATTAACTTGCTTCTTCAACTCTGCATGCTCTGCAGGGTTCATCCTGTAGTGAGGAAGGTTCGGTAGAGTAGACCCTGGGACAAGATCAATGACATGCTGTATGTCCCTCATAGGTGGCAACTCATTCGGTAAGTCTTCAGGAAATACATCACTGTATTCCTTCAGGACCGAGGTCACCTCACGGGGCAACTCTGATGGAACCTCAGGTGTAATCTCTCTAGCCACAAGGGCATACACCATAGAATCCTCCTTAGCCTCTTTTTCAAACTCTCTTGCGCTGATTATATGTAGAGACTTAGGTTTGAATTTCCCCATTCCTCTAGGCTCACTTGCCTTCTCATCCTTCTTCCCTAGTGTATTCTCAGGTGGCATGGGATTAAGTTTGATCTTTTTACCGTTATACATAAAAGTACACGCATTCGAACGGCCAAAGATCGTGACATCATTATCGAATAGCCACGGTCTACCTAGGATAACATGTCCCACATCCATAGGTAAAACATCACACCACAGGGACTCTTTGTATGACCCAAACTCGATGGGACTAGACATTGCTGGGTGACAGGTAGGGATGTCTTGTCAACCCAAGAAACTTTATACGGGTCTGGATGAGGTGTGGATTTCAGTTTTAAGCGATCTAAGGTGCTAGTGGAAATCACATTCTGACAACTTCCACTGTCCACTATCACCTTACAATTCTTTTCACCACACTTGGCAATAGTGTAGAAGATAGTGCTTCGACGCCAGTCAGCACTACTTCTAGACTGAGCTAGCACACGCCTGACTACTGCAAGCGTTGCTTCTCCATCCACTTCTTCTTCATCAGTAAGTCCTCCTTCAGGGTGATACTCTTCAACTTCATAATCACCCTGGTCATCTCCACCCTCGTGGGACTCGCCTATAACTAAGGCTCTCCCACGGCTCTTCGTAGGACACTGATTAGACATGTGGCCAAGATTGCCACACTCATAGCACCTCACTTGGTTCATGTTACTAGGACCGGCACCAAGAACCCCTTTACCCTTGTCCTCCCTAGGCCTAGGCGAAATGGTCGCCTGTGCCCTAGGTTGACTACCAATATTAGGTCTAGTTCCCTGGGAACTAGATCTAGCACTGGAGTCTCGGGACTCAAAACGACGAACGACAGGAGCCTTCAGATATTGCTCTAACTCCTGCACGACTTGATATGCTTCATCCAAGTCCGTTAAGGGCCGAGTCATAAGCTCGCGCTGAAGATCCGCACGAAGGCCCGTCTTGAAACGCGAGAGCGTTACTAGAGGGTCTTCTCGGATATCACATCGCATCACATATTCTTCAAATTTAGCGATGTAGTCAGCGGCAGACATTGACCCTTGGCGTAAGGATTGCCATTGGTCAAGGAGCTTCTGGCGGTATGAGAGAGGAAGGTACTTCTCCTTCAACTTCTCTTTCATCTCATACCAATGCATGATAGGGGCTCTACCAACTCTCTCTATCCTACGCTCGGTGTTGGTCCAGAAGAGCTTGGCTTGACCCACAAGTTTCATCTTAGCAAACCGCATTTGACGGTTTTCCGACATGCCATACCACTCAAAGTAGTGGTCCATGTCAGCAACCCAGTCAAGGAATGCCTTGGGATCCAAGCGCCCATCAAAACTCCTCGGGGCCTCAACTCTCACACTCTTCATCGCACGCTCATCTGGATCATAACGGTCTTGATGATCACATGTGGCTCGTGCCTCTCGCACCACACCACGACCGTTACCACGATCTCTATCTTCATTACCACCACGTGTGGCAGCGCGTTCTTCAATTCCTCCCACTTGGGAGTACGCATCATCCCCTCACAGCGGGATTTTCCTTTTGGGACGCCTCTAGTTGCTCGACCTTAGTCATGGTAGTGGTAATTTGGTTCTCAAGGCGGGCAAACTCGCGCTTCTGACCCGCTTCTAGGGCGGTTATCTTTTGTATCAATTGAGCAAATTGCTCAGATAACTGCTCGTTATTCATGGTAGGTTGAAGTCCGAAACCTCTACCTCTTCTCGTGGGCATACAGTGAAGACTTGAACCAAACTCTACCCAACTAGACTACTAGGTGTTATGACTTTCAAGATGAATGTGATGAATGCAAAACTACTATGAACTGACACAATTAAGTTGACACAGGAAACAACTCAAATTTGGAAATTTTCTAAATTGGAAAGTTTCTAAATCTGAAACTTTCTAAATCTGGAAACTTTCTAAATCTGGAAATTTTCTAAATTTGGAAAGTTTCTAAATCTGGAACTTTCTAAATCTGGAAATTTTCTAAATTGGAAAGTTTCTAAATCTGGAACTTTCTAAATCTGGAAATTTTCTAAATCTGGAAATTTTCTAAATTGGAAAGTTTCTAAATCTGGAACTTTCTAAATCTGGAAATCTGGAAATCTCAAATCTGGAAATCTGCAAATCTGCAAATCTGCAAATCTGGAAATCTGGAAATCTGCAAAGCTGGAAATCTGCAAATCTGGAAATCTGCAAATCTGGAAATTTGCAAATCTGCAAAGCTGGAAATCTGCAAATCTGGAAATCTGCAAATCTGGAAATCTGCAAATCTGGAAATCTCAAATCTGCAAATCTGCAAATCTGGAAATCTGCAAAGCTGGAAATCTGCAAATCTGGAAATCTGCAAATCTGGAAACCCTAATTTGATAACTCGATCTAGACAAAAACCATGCAAACCTATGCTTTGATACCAAATTTGACGCAGGACAGCCCTAATTATGATGCGTGCTCATGAACATAATTAAACAGCGGAAATAAAAGGAATAAATGATCTAAAATTCTAGCAGTAATCATCATAACTAAGAAAATCATAAAGGAAACATGCAATGAAGCGGGCCATCATCACAACCATGGAGTATGGAATTCAATTATTACTTAGGTTGGATCCGGCGAGGGATGAGACCTCCCGATCTTCCTTCACATGCGTCTTCCCTGAGTGGGGTCTTCTATATGTCCAATCACATGTGAAAGGTCTTCAGCTCCTCAATAGTCGCCTATCCACAAGGACGACACTTGTGATTGGCGCTTTCTTCGTTGGTACACCTTGAATGCGCTTGTGTCCGCATCACTTACCCAGGCTGACTGGGATTGGGGCTTGCTGGTTCAGGTCTAGTTCTTGAAGACCCGGATCCAATGTTTTAAATATCAACGATATCACCCGATATATGCCACGATATATCTTGTATCTCACTTGTGCGATACGAAATGCATAGGTAGTGCCGATATATCCCACATATTCGATCCGGTGAGCATTTTCAATTTCCGATCCCTTTTCTTTTTTTTTTTGAAATTATATTAAATCAGTGTCAAACGGTTACAAATCCATTGGTTCTTCACGTTTTGCATGAAAAATCATGAAGTTTGAGCTTTGATTTCGATATCCATTGATTTTTCATGTTCTCCATATTTTTTTTCGAAAATTTCCTTCAACCAACTATCAATTGCGACTAATTTCAAAGTATTTAGGAGTATTTGATGAAATGATCATCACATACACTCTAATTTCGAAATTTGAGTATATGTCGTTCGATTTGGGAAAAATTCTAAATTTCCCAATTTCTCCCAAATTGCTTGCAATGTTGCACTCCAAACATGAAATCAGGCATGTATGAGGACTAATCTACTGATTTGTTAAGTCCTTGTCAATTTTTAAAAAATAAAATCATTTAAATTTTATTAAAATATTTATAAAAAATTCCCTTCATCCAACTTTCAATTAAGAGTAATTTCAAAGTATTTAGGAATGTTTGATGAAATGATCATCACATACACTCTAAATATTATGCATTCAATTTGAATATAGTTGCATTAGTTCAGCCAAACAACGCATAGTTAAAGCCCTTATACAAAGGAAACCTATTACGTGCACTTCTTTTTTTAGATGTTATGTTTATAAGTGTGTATTAAGGTCTTTTTTAACAATCCCTGAAGTTTAACTGAAAAATTCAACCATTTTCCCAATGTTTCCCAAAAAGTGCGATAAATTACCCGAGACAAATGATATATCCTGTGCGATAACCAATACGTATCTATATTCCAAGGATGCGATACGTAACGCGATACCGATTTCGAACACTGCCTAGATCCAATCGGGTTTGGGTACCCATCAGGTCTTTGGATCTAGGTTTCAAGGAAGGTTCAAGAAAAATGAGAGCATTTAAACCCACTTGATGGATGAATTAGATCCACACAGACACACACCCATGTGCCACCTTTGACAAGTGAATGGTTTGTAAACGGGCTCTCTTACAAGTGTATGGCTTGGAAAACCTCGTTGCTTTTGTTAGGATAATCAATATTATATATATATATATATATATATATATATATATATATATATATATATATATATATATATATATATATATACACTATTAAATTAACTTAGACCCACTAGACCCGACCCTGTGATTGTAACCAGGTCCACACCCAACCCAAGTTTAATAGAGTCTATCATAGGGAC
This sequence comes from Magnolia officinalis, assembly GCA_021015155.1. NCBI lineage: Eukaryota > Viridiplantae > Streptophyta > Magnoliopsida > Magnoliales > Magnoliaceae > Magnolia > Magnolia officinalis. The sequence continues at coordinate 53,544,974 of JAJHSJ010000017.1, read as the reverse complement.
CAAACCCAACTAGACCTGATTTTAACGAGGTCCAAAAGGTGAGATTGGAATCCAACCAGATTTCTTAATGGGTCCAATTACCCACTAAATTGTGTAGGGTCAATCAGGTTCCCGCGGATCCAGGTGCCCATTGCCAGCCAAGGTATTCCATCTCGGTAACGGTGGCCATAACGGTCACCACCATTACCGATACGGGTATCGGTCATAACGGCCGATATGGGGGCGTAACGACCGTTATGACCCCCGTAACGGTTGAAAATTTTCTTTTACCCAAAAAAATCTGAAAAAATATCTAGAAAATCAAGAATAATGTAAATATTTCAAATATGTATTCATTTTTTGTTTTGAACATGTTTATGGTTGTGTAACGGTCTACTCTTTGGTAAAAGTGTTGTATTGAGTTGTCTAGTGAATTGTTTAATATGATTATGTCTCTAATGTTTACACATCACAATCAAGCAATTGAACTAGAAATCAGAAAAAGGTATAAATACTGCTTTTTTAATTTTTTGAAAAAAAAAAACGAGAATCTATTCACTCAAATCACTTCAATCCACAATTTTAATCTTAAAAGTTGTAGTAAGAGTGGTCGAAATCTGTTTAAAATGATATAGGAAGGTTTTTGGAATGAGAAAAGTGAAAAGAAAAAAAAAAAAAAAAGGAGAAATTTAATTTAAATAGAAAAAAAAAAAAGTGATCGTTTTCGACCATCACAGGAGTAACGGTCGTTATGCCCTGTAACGGCCTTTACAGCCACCGCAATGCCTGATACGGTCTCAAAAAACTAACTGCCCCTTTTCACCCCTATATCGCGTAAGAGTCATGGCCGTTATCTATACGTATCAGCCTTTACGGGCGTATAGTAACGGATACGGAACACCTTGTTGCCAGCCCTATCAAAATCCCATTTTTTTAAAAGTTTAAATAAATATCAATACAGAGAAAAGGACGAACACAAGGCTTCTCCTTCAAACAGCAAATGGTGAGCAAGAATGTAGTGGGTGCATTTCAAATTTGGCACTTACAATCACAAATGGGGGTTTGGAACTGTTAGCATCAGCAACAAAGAAACCTGATTTCTCCCACCATTCATACCACCTACATGACGAAAAAGAGTAAACAAGGAAGACATGTTAGAAGCATGGTTAATTCAATACTTGAAAGACCCCAAAGGCAACATATTACTCACGCTTTCTCTACAGCACTTGGACTATATTGCTTTGCCATTTGAGAAGAAAGATGTTTCTTCTCGCCAGCAGGAGTCACTGGGTCAATATAATCCTCTGGGTTCTCTTCCCCAGCATCTTTCTTCTGGTTTTTCCGTTCGCTCTTCTTTGATGCATTAGACGGTTTTTGTTCCTAGAGGGCATCACATAGGGATGAGGCAAGAGCAATTTCCATTGTGAACAAAAAAAGAACCAAAAGAATTTGGCAATCAGATTCATTCAAAAGCAGCATGTTGTGCGTGGCAGAGGCAGAGTCGTTAATGGAGTACCACAAAGACCTGTACTGGATCATTACCTGACTCTTGGCCGCTTCTGCTTTTTGTGCAGCCTTCAGCTTTTTCAGCTCTTTTTCTCTTGCCTAATATGGAAAAAGATATTATAGTCACTCTCCAGTTAAACTAACACTTCACTAAATCAAACAGAAGTTGACAAGAGTGTCAGTTTTATTAAATGTTAAGCTTGTTCTAACCTATAGAATCTGAAAGACGGAATATAATCTACAATGCGAGGTAATGTAATCACTCTTTATTCAATATGCACACACAAAAGGAGAAACTAATCAACTGCATATGCTATACAAATCACATTGACAGTCTTTAGATCAATCATACATAACTGATAACTCTGTGACCAATCAAGGAATGCAAAAACAGTTAGGTATATGTAACGGTAATGGTGACCACTGTTATGTGTTATGGAAAAAATGGCCCATTACGACCCCGTAATGGTCCCTATGGGGCTAATACAGGGGTTTTTTCCAAAAAAAAATACATAACGGCCATTATGGCCGGTGGCCGTTTTGGCCACCATTACCATTACAAGATACCATGTACCAATAGAAAGTAGAGATGAAAATTTCAACAAACCTTTTCCTCCTTCTTCTTCTTCCTTTCCAAATCTTCCTCTTGCTGTACCATCCATAGAAGACATTATTCAAAATTTGATCAAACAAAGGAAAGAACATACATGCACAAAGAAAATACATCATATAGTTGACTCCGTTAAATGGTTATCAGACATGCATCACATCATATTCCTTGCAAGAAATGGCCATTGGTTCTCTGGATCGAGTAATGAATTCCATAAATAGCATACATGGTTCATCAATTTTACAAAGGCCAAAAGAAGATAAGATTTCATGTGAATGGTCTTTTTCTTCACATGGAACACATGGTGCATGTCACTGCCACATTAGATTTTCCCTGCTGTCTTTCAGGCGATTCCTTGCAAAACACTGAGAATGGGAAAACAAATATTCCACGAGAAGAATAAACATTCTGAAAGCACAAACTACAAATCAATCATCATCATCATCTAGCCTTATCCCAATTAATCGGGGTCGGCTACACGAATCATGTTCTGCATAAACTAACAATTAATATGCAAAAAAAAAAAAAAAAATCAATATGTTAACAACACAAAATTTTAGATATGTGACATGGGGAAGTTATTTGATACTCCGGCTGCTGATGATGCTTGATACACAGGCACCTAGGTACACGTGGCAGGTGGAATTCATTAACTCAAACTAAACCAACTAAATTGTGGAACCCACTTATGATAAGGTATGGTGCAAAAAAAAAAAAAAAAAAACAAATTTGTTGCACAATCCTAACCTCTAATTCATGGACACTTGTTTAGTTGTTTGTGGAAATAAGCACATTGGATGCTTTGAATTTTTAACCGTCCAATAAACGTTCCACCAATCTAGTAGTAGAATAACTGAATAACAGTATTTTTTTGGTCCATGATACATCTTGGACAGTTTAATTTGAATAAATTATATACAATTTCTTAGTAATTTTACTAGTCTCTGCATATCATCCAACACACTGTGCAGAGTATCAAAGTTTTTCTCTATACTCTGTTACATGAAATAGTTATGCTATTCCAAAAGATCCCAATATATAGATCAAGATTGTTTTAATCATCATAGAAGGGTTTTTTTTAAGAAGTTAATTAGAGGAGAAATACTTGGATGTTCGTGGAAATATATTTCCCCTTAGTATTGGTCAAATTTGTGCAATCCATTGCCTTTTATATGCAGCTCAAAATCATCGGGCCAGATTTTTTATTTTTTTTTGAGAGATCATTGGGCCAGATGTTAAGAGCATGGATGAGAAAAATGGTATTGTATAGGCTAGTACGCCTATATTGTATCAGTATCGGGCCAATGCAAAATGCAATACATGGTCATAGCAGCTCGATTCAAAAAAATAAAAATAAATAAAAAAAAATGTATTAGATCGACCCTTATCAACGATACGAGTTGTATCTTCACCTCTTGAAATAGGAGGTGTGTACACCTGTGTTCCAAGAGGGTGCGGGATTACAGGACTTGTGTAGTATGAATCTAGCTCTTCTTGGCAAATGGTTATGGCATTTCAGGATGGATGAAGGTTGCTTCTAGAGTGAGTTCATCACTAGCAAGTATGGTCTCCAGGATTGGACTTGGGAGGTAAAGGGAGTCCTCTCTTTATAGGGCTTCTAACATATGGAAGTCAATAGCAGCCCTAAGATTAGAGTTCAGAAAAAGAATCTATTTTTCCTTAGGTGATGAGACCATGGTCAAGTTTTGGGAGGATACTTGGTGTGGCGATTATCCCATGCAACAAGACTTCCCTAGTTTGGCTCACCTAGTGCCTTCCAAAGACTTGAAAGTGGCGGATTGCTACTCTCATTACAGCTCTTCAGCGTGTTGGACGCCTCCATGAAGGAGGAATCTTTCAGATAGTGAGTTAGATGAGTTTGATTCCCCTATGGCCCGTTTGCAAAATGTTTCTCCATTGGGGGAGGTCGACTCTATGGTGTGGAGTGCTCACAGCTCGGGTCGTTTCTCGGTTACATGTTTTTACAAGATGGTCCATCCTAATAGGGTGGGATCATAAGGAGTCCATGCATATCATTTTTTGTTCTATGGTGCACCACCCAAGATCGCCGCAATTACTCGGTTGGTAGGAAGAAGGTTTTGATGACAAACGACCTCTAGAAAAGGCCCATGATTATTCCGAACATTTGTTATTTCTGCATGCAAGCGCCAAATCTATTGATCATCTATTCATTTTGTATCCTTTCACTTTCAATGTGTGGATGCGCTTTATTGTTATATTCGAGATGTCTTGGGTTATGCTAGGTAGGGTAAGGGAGCTCCTTTGGGCATGACATGGGGGAGGTGTGGGGAAGAAAGATGAGGCTATATGGCATCTAATTTTGCCAGCCGTATGGTGGGCTATTTGGGGTGAGCGGAATAGACAGTGCTTTCAGAATTCCTCAGGCTCGATCGAGGTGGTAGTGGCTTGAATCAAGGTGTTCTTCTTTTTTTTTTTTGTATTTTCAGGTCTTTTTGACATTTATTAGGCATTTTTTAATCTTTTTTTTCAAAATTTCTATAGGGGAATAATAGATTTATGTTAGAATATAGATCTATCTACAATTCATATGTTATAATTTTATTTTTTATGTATTTTTTACCATTTCTTGACCTTTATGTATTTTCAACCATTTCTTGGCCTATTTTTTGGCAATTTTCAATTTTTTATTTTTTTCAAAAGTCAATTTGGGAAAACGAAACATATTTGTTATTTGAACATAGATCTACATCTATGATCTATAATCTTTTTATGTATTTTCAGCCGTTTTCAATTTCTCTTTTCTTTTTCTTTTTTTAATTCTTTCAAAAACCAATTTCAGGAATGGACACATGGACTAAATATTAGATGAATAAATCCATCACTTTTTTTTTGTTTTCTTGTCATTTTTATTTTTTGCTATTTTTTTATTTTTATTTCAGTTAAAAATGATCACTGTCTCTATTTTATTGTGTTTTTGTTTTAAATTTTAGTTGCTTTAAGAGTTTTTGTATCTAATTAATTAGTTTATTAAGCAGGTTTATAATACACTTCATCTTTATTTTGATGTTTTTGCAAAGTGAACTTTCCATTGCATATGCATGCAGTGGGCTACTAGGTTGTGGTGTAGGCACTTGTTGACTTGTTGCCATAGAGTGGAATGTAGACTTATTAATGTTTGTTAGGCTGGAGATTGGGGTTCGTAATTATGCTTGGCAATTGACCACGGCAAAATAGCCATGATTTACAATGAAGATGTGGTGGCGACACAGGGTAAGAATAGGATGGAGTAGACAGCAAATTATATGCAAATACTGTAATAGGAGTGCGAGCAGTGCATAAATCAATTAAAACAACACTTGACAATCAAAAGAGACAAGTTTTGGGGTGTCCAAGTGTCTTAAAGGAAGCAAGGGAGTGAATGAAAAATAACTTGGAAGAAATTAAAGGAAAAGAATGCGAGAAGAAGGACACCCTTGATGCATGTCAAGCAGATGTACTTGGTGTTGTTGAGCAGGACTGTAACGTCTTAGAAAAATCCGTACAAAGACCCGAATTCCACCTCAGGCAGAAATCGCTCAGGACCAAATCCTTTAGAAATTAGATGAAAATTAATCAAGTACTAAACTAAATTATCTGTGAAATTAGCTTGAACCACTTTAAATACGAACTGTAAGACCCAAAACGTGTAGAATCGTTGACGCTACATTACCCTGAAACTTAGAATCAATCTCAAAAATCGGTTGCTCTCGGGAGCACACTGAAACTCCGTATCGACCTGTACCGCACGTCGAAAGTCCGATTACCGCGAGACTATACGAATATGACCACCTTACTGGGCTTGACGACCATCTCAGAAATCAAGTTCAGATAGTATCCAGAAACGCACAACTTTAGCCCGGAGCGAAGTGTGTGAGAAACGCGAATATCTTTAGAAAATGTACTCAGATTTAAGTAAACTACGCCGTTCGCTTGCGGGCCAATTCTAAGGTTTCAGACCGTCAGAATCTAACCCGAATACACCCTCGGATCAGGGAAAATTTCATACGCAGGTCAGTGTACTTGTGGCCCTGATCGAGTGACGATGACCGTTGAACATGTCAGGGAACTTTCCCCAGATCGTATGCAGAAAAGGGGCCTCCAGATGTGCTCCGTTGGACCGAAACAGCCACTCTTTGGCTATAACCTAAGTATACTATAGCCCTGGGGCCATTCCCTTCAGTTTTGGAACTATATAAGGGCCTTTACCCACCCCTCTCTCATTCCATACTAAACCCTAAGAAAGAAAAGAGAGAGAAAGTGGAGAAGTGAGAGAGCGAGTGTGAGATAGTTCCTGGGATTCGATCCCACTACTCCACGTACGTAACTACCGCTTCCGTGTCGCTATACCGGAGATTCTGATTCCGTTCTTGGGTAAGAAACCCTAACCCTAACCTGTTTTCAATGTTCAAAATATCGATACTATCGGCCGATATTATCGTTATTGCACCCATGCGTGACGATACACCCCCGATAACCTCCGGAAGATACCAAAAAATCCCAAATTCAGATGTCGGCCGATATATCGTCGATATCGCACGATATTTCGACGATATCGCGCGATTTCCTCGAAAAAATTTAAAAAAAAAAAATCGGAACTATCATTATCCGAAAAAATCGGAAAAAAAAAAAAAAAAAAAAAAAAACAAGAAAACTGGATTTCGGTACCTGTACAAGAGATCGTCATCATCAAAAGCTTCCATTTGGTGGGCCATTCCAATCGAAGCTTCTTTCATAGGTTAGTGCAAGCAAAATCTTCGATTTGGGAGAGAAATCCGTCAAAATCCGAAGAAATCCGGGTATTTGGGCGACATCGGGGGAAATCCTCGTCGAAATTTGGAGAATCTTCGCCGGAATCCGAAGATTTGGAAGATATTTAGGGCCAGAACCCTCTCTGCTTAGAAAAAAAAAGGGCGTCCAACCCTTTTTTTTTTTTGAAATAGTGGTGTACCGCACACCACCGACTTGTGTGTTGACGTCGTCGCCGAGTTCTGTGGGTCCCATCATGTGGTATGTGTTATATCCAAACCGTTCTTCCATTTGGCGAGCTCGTCATAAGGCTTGAGCCAAAAAATAAGGCGGATCCAACAATCAAGTGGACCACACTGAAAACAGCAGTGGAAGATTAAAGGTCTACCATTGAAACCCTTTTGGGGTCACAAAAGTTTTGGATCGATGTGATATTTGTTTTTCCTCCTCATCCATATTTGTGTGACCTAATGAATGGATTGGATGAAAAATAAACGTTATGGTGGGTGTTACGGTGGGCCTTACAAATGTTTTAACGGTGAGAATCAGTCCCCACTACTATTTATGGTGTGGTCCACTTGAGCTTTAGATCTTACTCATTTGATCTAAAATGATCTCTCCAGATGCATGAACGGTATAGATATAATAAATACATTACTGTAGGGCCCATTTAACTTTGAACCGTTCAAACAACTTGAGCAAGTAGCGTCTGCGACGGACGGGGATTTCCTGCGAAAGTCACTTTCGCATTAAGTTCCTGCACTGGGAACTCAGGTGGGGCCCATTGTGATGATAGTGAGAAATCCTATCCGTCCATCCATTTTGTGAGTTTATTTTAGGACACGATGCCAAAAATGAATCGTTTCCAAAGCTCAAGTGGGCCGAAAACGTGATAATTGAATGTCCACAGTTGAAATATTCATGGGCCATGAAAGTTTTGAATCATGCTAATATTTGTGATTTTAGTTCATCCCTGTAGGAATGAAGTTATTAACGGTATGGATGGCATGTAAACATCACTGTCCAACCCATGTAGGTTTCAACGTTAGGTACTTCCCTAACCACATTTTCCTTTAGCACGGCCCACTCGAGCTTTATATACGGTTCATTTTTTGCATATTATCCTGAAATGAACTCACAAAACTGATGGAAGGGGAGGATTTTTCACAAACATCACAAGTGAGCCCCATCTGGGTTCCCAGCACAGGAACTCCCTGCTAAAGGCTTTCGCAGTAAATCCGCGTCTGTATGGGTGGGAACCACGTCGTGAGTAAACACTGTGGGGCCACTATAATTCATATATTTTATCCGCTCCGTCCATCCATTTTATCGTATAATTTTATGATTTTAGCCCAAAAAGTGAAGCACATCCAAAGTTCAAGTAGCCCACTAATGGTCAATCACCATTGTTTGGTATGATATGGTCTACCTGATTATTGGATCTGCTTAATTTTTTGCATAATGTCCTAAAATGATATAGAAAAACAGATAGATGGGGTGGATACTGGATATAGTTGTCTTAGTTCAATCGGACAATGCAGAGCTTAGGACCCTCTACAAAGGAAACCTATTATGTGTCATTCTTTTTTGAGATTTTATGATTTAAAAGTGTGTATGGAGGTCTTTTTTAACAATCCCCAAAGTTTCATTAAAAAATTCAACCATTTTCCCAATGTTTCCCCATGTTTCCCAAAAAGTGCGATAAACTATGCGATACCAATGATATATCCCGTGCGATAACCAATACATATCTGTATCCCAAGGGTGCAATACATTGTGCGATACCGATATTTCGAACACTGCCTGTTTTAGGAATCCAAATACGTAGATCGGTGAAATAGCTAACCCGTTTTATTGATTAGGTATTCAAAGCCTAGTTTACAAGGCGAGAGTGTTCAAACTGAATCCGTTACGAGTTTACCGGCGAAAGGTGCGGTATAAACGTTTAGGTTATGGTTTTCAAGGATGTCAATGTCGGTTAATGATTTATAACTGACTTGGTTGTCATTTCTCATGTTAGATACGATGTTTCCCTCGCTTTACAGATATATATGAACTATGTTGAATATAGTGTAATTCATGTGTGTGTTGAAATGTTTAAATGGGTATGGAATTTGGATTTGTGCTTGCCATGATTATCCGTCGTGGATATATGATTGTTGTATGTGTGACAACTCCTTGGTGAAAGGATTTGTTCTAATACATGTTATGACCAACATACGCCATGTATGTTGAAGTGTGCAGTCCAAGTGTTTGTAAAAATGTTTGAATGAGTATGGAATTTGGATTTGTGCTTGCCATGATTATCCGTCGTGAATATATGATTGTTGTATATGTGACAACTCCTTGGTAAAAGGATTTGCTCTAATACATGGTATGACCAACATACGCCATGTATGTTGAAGGGTGCAGTCTAAGTGTTTGTAAAAATGTTTGAATGGGTATGGAATTTGGATTCGTGCTTGCTATGATTCTTCGTCGTGGATATATGATTGTTGTATATGTGACAACTCCTTGGTGAAAGGATTTGCTCTAATACATGTTATGACCAACATACGCCATGTATGTTGAAGTGTGTAGTCTAAGTGTTTGTAAAAATGTTTGAATGAGTATGGAATTATGATTTGTGCTTGCTATGATTATTGATCGCTAATACATGATCGTTGTATACGTGGCTACTCCTTGTGAAAGGACTAGCTATAGTATGTGTTTTTAGCGAATTTATTACCTGTATGCAATATGTGTGGTCTAAGTGTTTGATAAAATGCCTGAATGAGAAAATGCTTGATGTAATGTACTTACTGAGGGTGTTGAGATAAGATTCTCAATTCCCTCATATATAGTTACAGTTTCCTTTATGCAATATATCTTACTACTATGTGATTTACAGATGAATGTCTATGTATGATGACATGTGTGATATGTGTTTGTTGAAATGCTCGAATGGGATTTATGTTTAGATTTAGTTTTCACATGCTGTCTTGGAATATCACAAGTGGATGCTATTGGTTGGAGTGTGATTGGGGCTACGATATAGTCCAGGCAATCGGTAATGGTTTATGATCGGTGACCATACTGATTAGCCACAACGGATACGCCTGATGAATCAGTAATGGTTAGGCCACGCGGAATGCTTACGCACTCCATGTCGATCAAGTCAACGTACGCTCGTACCAGTCGAGTTTGTCAAGTAACCCGATTGGCCCAATATATGTTCACCATGTATGGACGCTACTGCTTGAATCTAAGGTACCAAACTTACCAGCGAAAGGCCCCTTTAACCTTGGTACCTCGATCCGCTAAGGCTCATGAGCCAGGCATGGTGGTATGGGACACCGTAGTCGAGCTGTCGGCCTACGCTAGGGCGACGAGCCTCCCCATAGTGTCCAATGAATACAGTGGTATGGAACACTGTATTCGAGTTGTCGGCCTACGATCAGGTGATGAGCTAGTGACCTCGAGTATACTCTAAGACTACGTTAAGGCGACGAGCTTTTCCGTAGTGACCTCGAGTATAAACCAGGCCTGCGCTGAGGTGACGAGCTGCTCCGTAGCTACCTGGAACTGTTCTTCGTATGTGATTAACTAGGATTGACAACCCTAGATGGATCAATGTTTGGGTAAATGATATGAAGGGAGGTACCTTAGCTTCCCAATCCTGTTGTATGAACATGCCGAATTAAGAACTTGACTAATCACGATCATGCACCGCACTGCATATGCTTTGGGGAAGAAGCGCACGTTTCGGGAGGGTGTCACGCGCGAACGTGAGATGAAGTCGCTGAGGGAGTGTAGGCGAGGGCATGCATCATTATCGCATACCATTCTTGCATTAACAAGAGTAATCTAGGACATGATTGTTGTACTGTTTTATCATTACTGTTTGATTGAATTGATAACATGTTAACCTTTGTCTTATAGTTCCACTGAGTTGATCACTCACTCCTACTCTGGGACGGTGTTTTAAAACACCAACCAGACTCTGTCTTAGTTACAGATGATGGCATAGCTTATGAAGCGGAGCCTGAGTTTTATGACGACGAGGAGTTCTCATATATGCGGTACTCTGGCGGGTTCATGTAGGCCGCATTCTGATCGTCGGGGCTATATGGATTTCATGATGTAGACGGACCTACACATTTTGATATTTTGTATTTTAAAACGATACATGTAATTGTTTAACTTGGAACATGATTATACTCTGGAGACGCACCACCACTTATATGTTTTATACATACCTATCATGGTCTTCCGCTTGCGTAATTTAACTATCTTTGGGGTATGATATGCTGATTTGGTATAATCTCACTCATGTTTAGTGCACTAACACGGACAACATTTAATCATCATTATCCATATTGCATAGGTGATGCGTTGAACTCGGGAGTTGAACTTCTGCTCGACCCCCGATTTTCAAGGCATTACAAGGACGGTGGTGATGTTAATGACATTGAGTCAAGGGAGGACTCAGATAAAGAGACTATTATGGTGATCAGGGAAAGCTTACAAACCTCATCCTCAAGAAGGACACCCTTGATGCATGTCGAGCAAATGTACTTAGTGTTGCTGAGCAGGACGGTGGTGATGATGATGACATTGAGTCAAGGGAGGACTCAGATAAGGAGATTATTATGGCGATCAGGAAAAGCTTACAAACCTCATCCTCAAGGTTATTAGGAAGAAGAAGAAGAATATAAGAAGGTTAAGAAGCCAAGGTTGATTACAACGTATATTTACGATCACAATTAGATAATTGCCCTCATGAAAAAATCCACAAACAGACAAGAGTTATTGAGGCTAGGGGCAACTAGATTCACCATAAATTTTATAGTCATTGATAGCTCATACAATCTTAAAGGGGCACTTAGTGAGATGATTGGATCTCGACGCAGATAAACTTAAGTATGGAAAGCTGGAGAGTATCATGCCTATAGAAATGTATAGGATTATAAGAAAACAAGTATTGGAAGAAAGCTCTAAAAGTTATGAAAGTAATGGAACATTTAATTAAAGTTCTTCGAATTGTCAAAACTGACGATAAGCCGACAATGAGCTTTTTTATGAGGCTATGGAAAGAGTAAAGTTATTCATTCAATGTGATTGTAAATGTTAAAGTCCCTTGATATGCATTGATACACTATCCTCTAACGGCTCGAGCTTTTAGAGAAATTGAAATTGGTTGTTTGACATGGTACCAGAGCGAAAGATCAAGTGTTCGAATCCCGGGGGCAACAAATATGCTTCTGTAATATATTCTCCCATGGGGACCATTGTTTATGGTGCAAGTATCCCTCCACCCTTGCCCGGTATGTTCCCGTGCAGAGCTCCACCCCAAATGTGCGGGAGAGTGTTAAAGTCCCTTGATATACATTGATACAACATCCTCTAACGGCTCGAGCTTTTAAAGAAATTGGTTGTTTGACAATAAACACTACAAAAATTATTGGAAGCTAAGAAACAACATTGGAATGATCAACTTCACCACAACTCTACGCAGCTAGTAAAAACAATTGCAGTTATTTAGCTACTTAATAACTTTTAATGCTTTCTTCTTAGTTCTTACTTCTTACCTACATGCTTATGACTTATAAGTTACTTTGTTATGAGTCTTAATGTAAGATTTTGATATGTTCTCTTCTTTAATGATTATAGTCTACTTCTTAAATCGTATATTCTAATGCGTACCTACATATAAGGAAGATGAAGAAATTATTGTCAGTCTGAAAAATATTATTAAAAGGTTAGAGCCATACATCAATCGTAAGTTACTTAAGATAAGCTACTTATGCCTCCGGTAGCTTATCTTTGTTTCTACTTATTAAGCATATAAGTACGTTTGGTAAACAACATATTTATCAACTTCTCCTCTCTTTCGTCTCAGAAAAGTAGAAAACCTAAAAAAATATATCTGAAATGATTAAGTAATTTTAAGTAAAAAAGCTACTTATAACTAATCACAAACTAAACTTACTCATCTGAAATAAGTTACTTATCTACTGCTGTAAGTAGAAAAGTAACTTATTTGGTGCTATCCAAACGGACTCTTAATGACTTTACAGCTGTTCAGTCTAGAAAAGATGGGCTCGAAGGTAAACCTGACAAGAACAGTTTTTTTCCACGCAGTCCATAACTACATCAAAGTACCACAGATAGCATGGTTGAATCAGCAATATATTTTCTTTATATAAAATATTTACAACAAGGATTTGAAATTGGTTTCTGTGTACTATCAAGGCTGTTTTGGGCTGACTCAGCCGAATCGCTTATGGATGAAGCCAGTTCATATCGGGCAATTCGTACCAGTTAAACCTAGATTTCTAATTATCTATGTCCAAATTCAATTCAATTCAAGTCAGACCTCTTGCAACCACACATAAGAGCATCGGCCCTAAACACGACAGTTCGGGGCAGCCGACTAACCTGGGATTCATTCTAACTCTGCTGAGTGAGCCCAATGACTCGTCTGTGCAAGAGAATCATATAGAGCTACTCCTTCAATGCAGGTATATTATCAAAATGATAGAAAGGTGCAGAAAATCAAGACAGTACTACAAAAAATGCTATTCATTTTTAAACCTTAAAATTAAAAAAAAATAAATAAAATTCTTCACGCGAAAATTACGGATGTGCCATCGGAAGCTTACCGGAGCCATGGTGGGACCCAGAAGCAAAATGAAACTTCAGATGGACTGTGAGAGAAAGCTCGACCCGATTCGAGAGAGAGTCCGAGGCTTCTTCTTCTTTAATCGGAGAAATCAGGTTGGCAGGAAAGAAGAAGAAGAACGCCGTTGGGTGTTGCTTAGAGAAGAAGAAGGTCACTAACCCTAAGATGAGTTATTCGATACTCTGGCATAGGACGAGGATTAGATACTCACAGGTTGAGTAGCGAGGCTCGCTACTCAAGTGACGTCACCAAGTTCTGTGAGCCCCATCATAATGTATGTGATCTATCCACACCGTCCATCTATTTGGAGATATCATTTTAAGGCATGATCCAAAGAATTAGATAGATCCAAAGTTTTTGCAGACCCCACCACAGAAAACAGTGGGGGAGTGACGCTCACCGTTGAAACCTTCCTATTGTCCACTGGGATGTTTATTTGAGATCCAACCACATGAAAAAAAGGTCAAACACAAATATCAGCTTGATCGAAAATTCACGCGGTCCTTATAAGTTTTTAATGGTGGGCGTCACTCACGATACTATTTTCTGTGGTGGGTCCACTTGAGCATTAGATCTACCCATTTTTAGCTCATTCCTTAAAATGATCTCTCCAAATGGATGAACGGTGTGGATACAAAACATACATCATGGTCGGCCCACAGAACTCGGTGAAGTCACTTGAGTAGTCAGTTCCCCACTAAAACCGGTCAGTAGCCAATTGGCGTCCTCTGGCGTAGCACTGGGCTTAGAGCTGGGCAACCCACTGAGATCGGGTTGGGTCCAACTCGATCCGGTCCGACTAAAACCTGTCAGTAGTCAATCCACGTCCTTTGGCGCGCTGGGCTTAGAGTTGGGCATCAGATTGAGATCAGATTTGGTCCAACTCGATCCGGTCGGAAATGTGCAAGGCGTAACCCGAACTCAATCCGATCTGGGATTGAGTCGGGTCATCTGACTTGAACCGATTTGAACCCCTGTTGGCCTGAACCAATCCGAGTCCGATTCAGTCAGAAAACCGAGTCGGATCGGATTGGACAAGGTTCGGATCGGTCCATTTCTTTCAACAGTGTGGAAATCATTATTCCCACTGTTTCCTATGGTGCGATCTACTTAATCATTGGATATACTTAAAACTTAGTATCAACCCCTAAAATGATCCGAAAAAACTGATGGGCGGTGTGGATAAACCAAAAAAAAATTCAAGACGGCCCCACAAAGTTTACTAAAAGGAAACGGATTGGCTAGTGTACCTCACTCACACCAGCTATATAGCTGTTGTAGGTACGTGTCGTGCGAAGACAATAACTGCCGTTCCTTGAGCTCCGAGTCGTACGAACAAATCAAAGGAGATCAAAGTTATGGGCCCCACAGTGATGCATTTATTATATCTACACCATTCATCTATCTTTAAAGATCATTTTAGATTATTATCCAAAAAATGAATCATATCCAAACATCATCTGGACCACACGAAAAGTAGAAGCGGAAATAATGATTTTCATTGTTAAATTCATAATTCGTAGGGCCACCATAACTTTTATTTTCCATCCAATCCTTTCATAAGGTCACAAAGACCTAAATGAAGAGGAAAAACAAATTTCATATTGATCCAAAACTTCTGTGACCCCAAAAAGGGTTTCAATGGTAGACGTTCAATCCCCCACTGCCTTTTGGAGTGTGGTCCACTTGATTGTTAAATCTATCTTATTTTTCGTCTCAGGCCTTAAGACGAGCTCGTCAAATGGATGGACGGTTTGGATATAACACATACCTCATGATCAAACCCTCAACACTTGATGTCGTGAATACATAATGTTTTGTAATTTTTTATTAAATTTATATATTTTCTTGTTGTTGAATACAGAGCTTGCTGTCACGATGACTCCCATCAAGTACTTGCATTGGGAACGGATTGGCTACTCCCCTGCCATGGATGGTGGTCCGTGCTCTTTGGGTCCACCGTGATGTATGTGTTTCATCAATTCTGTTTATCCATTTTTAAAGATAATGTTATGTGTTGATCCAAAAAATGAGAGGAATCTAAATCTCAGGTGGACCACACCACATGAAAACAATAGTGATTGGATATCCACCATTAAAATTCTCCTAAGGCCCACTATACTATTCATTTGACATCCAATCTGTTGGTTAGGTCATACAGTCCCGGATGAAGAGAAAAAACAAAGATTAGCTTGATCCAAAACTTTTATGGCCCCCAAAATATTTTTAATGGTTGACCCTCGTTCAACACTGTTTCCTGTAATGTGGTCCACTTGATATTTGGATATAACTCATTTTTGGACTCATATTGTAAAATGATCTGTAAAAGTAGATGGAAAGCATGGATGAAACACATACATCATGGTGGGGCCCACATAGTACCAACCACCAGCCATTGGCGGGTGTCAACGGGAGTAGCCAATCCATTTCCCTTGCCTTGCATATCAAGCAACTTTCATCTCCCTCTCTCTCTCTCCCTCCCCCAAGCCTTGCATATCAAGCAACCTTCACCTCTCTCTCTCTCTCTCTCTCTCTCTCTCTCTCTCTCTCTGCAACTCGTAAAACCAATGTGGGATCTTGAAACCCATCCGAGTTCTTATCAACTCCCACTTTTTCCATTTTCATCTATATTTCTTATTTCTAAAAAATTACAAAAATTCCATTCCCTTTCTAATACCCAATACTAATCTTTGTTTTTCTATCTCAAATTATATAATACTATTCTCTCTTTGTCTTTCTATCTCAAATTATATAATACTAATCTCTCTTTGTCTTTCTATCTCAAATGATATGTTCTTTCATTTATATATAAAATAAAATAAAATACATACCATGTAGGGCCTGGATTGGATCAGATCTAAACGGATTGGATTTCAAATCGAGTCGGTTCGGAATAGGACATATCTGGATTCGACCCGAAAATATTTTCGGATCTGGATGGGGCTACCCGATCCTGACCGATCGTGGCCATCGGTTCTATTCGAATCGAGTCGAATCGGGTCTGGTCGGATCGGATCCACCGGTTCGGGTCTGAAATGCCCAACTCTAGCTGGGCTTGATACGTGTCCACCCATAACTTTCCCTTGAAGTTCCTGCACTGGGATCCTAAGTGGGTCCCACCATGATGTTTGTGATAAATCCACACCGTCCATTCTTTTTGGGAGATCATTTTAGAACATGTGACCGAAAATTTGCTCTGAGAGCTTATTTTAGGACATGAGGCAAAATGAAGTGTATCCAAGACTCAAGTGAGCTATATTAGAGGAAAGAAACGGTGTAGATTTAGTGACAACCTTTTGAAACATTTGTATGCCCACAAAGTTTCATATCAAATGAAGTTTTTGGTGTTTTCACTTCATCTTAGTGGGAATGACTTATAAACGGTTTGGATGGCGTATAAACATCAATGTAGATACCAAGAAGGTTTCAATGGTATAAAACTTTCTTCGATTTTCCCTTTCGTCCGACCCACTTGAATTTTGGATCCACCTCATTTTTAGTAGCTTATCCTAGAATGAGCACCCAACTTATCCTATAATGAGCACCCACAACATTGTAAATATCTCACAAACATTATTGTGGCTCCACCTAGCATCCAAGTGTAGGAACTTCTTGCCAAAGTCTTCGGGAGGAAATAGGAAATACGTCCTACACTTTTAGGGATCATTTTTATGGCATGAGCCCAAAATTTAGAAATATCCAAAGCTCAAATAAACCACACCAAGCAATAAGGATAGTGACATCAACCATTGAAATCTTTATAATGCTAACTGACGTTTATTTGTCATCCAAGTTGTTCCTTAGGTTAAAAAGATATGATGAAGAGAGTATAAATATAAATCTGGATGACTTTGGATCAGCCCGTGGCACCACTTGAATACTTGCACTAGTAAGAAATAAAGGATAATAGGGGTGCAGGTGTTGGCCTGGGATCCTCCAATGCCTAAGTCATGCAGGTAGGGTTGTCGTGAGAATAGTGCTTAAGGATAAAGGTTTGTTTATGCGTACCTTTCTCCCAAAGTATGGGGTGTATTTATGGGATGCTTAGGTGGATTGCGTATCTTAGCAGGATCTGTTAGATATGAATGATTTGAATTTAAGTAGGGATTTGTTTATGAGAATATCTCTGAAACCACCTCGATCAGCATAATTTTCGGTTAGATATTGTCGGGTATCTCAGCTCGGTGTGATACGAGATTTCATTTGAGTTTTCCTCATCCTTTGTCGAGATCGGTTAGATCAGCTCGGGAGTTCAATACTTGCTTATGAGCTATGTCTTTGAGTAGCTCGGGTCGTCAAACATGTTGTTTATCTTAGCGTAGTCCATGAGCATCAACTAGGCATTCACCTTCATGCCGGCTCACCTTTATGACTGTCATGTAGGTATTTTGAGAAACCCTACTAAGGCAATTCCTCGCCAGTCATCAATGTCACCTTGGTCCTCCTACAATGTGTGTCCCATGTAGTGTTCAAATTATCTATGATATTATCAAAATATCTCCGAAATTATCTTTATCTCTACCTCAGCGACATCGATAACATTGGTAATGAAAACCAATAACATTGGTAGTATTAGAAATTTCAGGTATTAGCAATATATTGCTAAGTATTGTCAATGTATCAATATCACTAATGTAATCGTCAATATTTTCAACTATGTAAATTCTAAGTGTTGCTTATATTTTCAATGTATTGCCAATGCATCAATATCGCCAATGTATCGCTAATATTTTCGACTACATAAATTTTAGGTAATACTTGTATCATAAGTGTATCGACGATATTTAAATAATATCACTAACGTATTAATATCATCAAATTTTTTGTTTATTAGATATTTTTCATGGGCACATGGTTGTATGTAGTGTTTAATTTGTCATTGATAATATTTATAATATCTCGATATTATCGATATTGCAACATGCACGATATTTTTGATATTACAACATACGCAATATTGAGACCACAATCTTTCATTTCCTTTCCAATTGTTGATGATTTATTGGTGAAATATCATGTGTTGTTAATATTTTGCAATATCGATGGATGTTTGAATGGTTAAATAGGTCGGATGGGATGATTGGATTGGTTTCTTACAACAACAAATGCTTTTAAAGTCCATTTTACAATTTATTATTATTATTATTTCTAAATATACAAGTATATACATTTTAACATCTCATGAAGTTTCACTGAAAATTCCTCAAAATTTCCCATGTTTTCTCACATTTCCGGTTATCAGCAATATCAATATTATTTTTGTATCTCTGGCTAGCGAAACTTGTAGCGATACCGATACTTTGAACATTGGTCCCATATAGCAAGTCATTGTGATTTTACCCACAACAAACTTCATCAAAATCTCTTGTGAACCTGAAGAGGTTTTCAACTATACCCTTTCAATTCACATTGTTTACTAGGGTGTAGTTTACTTGAGCTTTGGATGTGCCAAAATTTTCTGCTCATGTCCTAAAATGCTATGAAAACAGATAGATAGCACAGATAAGACACATACATCACGGTTGGCCTCACAGAGCTTACCCAATATGCCTGACAATCCACTCCAAGGAAGTGCCCATGAAAAATCCACTCCGTCCATCAGTTTTACAACCTCACAAATATTAGAGTAGCAAGATCCAAAACACAGGCACATGAACAATAGCAACCAATGAAAATGAAAATGCCCGCATAATGTTCCTGGACAATGATTTTCGCATGCCGTTCAAACCGATCACTCCGTTATTCCAACTGGATACCTGTAGGAACATGTATCATCCGGATCCAAAACATCTAAACCCCACAAAGTTCCCTAGTGGACGTTAAATCCATGTTGTTTTGTGGAGCGTGGTCCACCTAAGTTTTGGATTTGCCTTATTTTTTGATTCATGTAATATTGTGAGCTTGAGAAACTGATGGACGGAGTGGATTTTTTATGTGCATCTATGTAGGTTATAAATAGCTTCCCACAACATGAGCTTTTTTAGGATGAGGATTGGGTACTACCGAAAGCTCAGTCTAGGGTTACTGGGGGCCACTGTGACGAATGGGTTTATCAATATTGTACATCCGTTTTCCATATTGTTTTAAGATATAAACTAAAGAAAATGAGGGAGATCCAAGGCTCAAGTGGACCACATCACAGGAAGTAGTGATAATAAGGACGCCCACACGTTCACATGGCCCTATACTAAGGATGTGTTTGGTAAAACTTAAATTTAAAATTTATTAATGAAAAATGCTATATTTAGTGATTTTGGTAATTCACAACGTTTGATAATCAAAAGATATTCAATGCTTAATTGAAAAATTCACTTAAATTTTAAGGGATTTTTTCACCCACCTTCAAATTTAGGAATTTTTCTTTATAACCGCCCATCTTTGAGGCAATTTTTGGATAAACACATGCTTTCAAAATATTTCTAGCGATGGACATTCGGCCACCTACCGTTATGTAGTGTTAGGGTGGTATACGATTTCTGATCACATTTTTCAAAACAACAAAACTGCCCTCGATTCTTTATCGTTCAAGAAAGCCTCTCTTCATCCTTCATTTGGTAAAAGAGTAGAGTTGGGCACAAGATGAGTGGAGTCTTCCCGACTCGGCAGGCTCAACTCCATCCTGACTCGGTAGGCTCAACTCATTTGACTTGTTCAGACTTGACTCGACCCGAACCAAGTGGGTGAGTCAATTCGAACCAAGTAGGCTTCACCCAATCCAAATTCAAAACGAGTCAAGTTTGGGTCATCTAGGAACTCGATTGGACTGACCCGAAATTCGACTCAATCTGAAACTTGACTTAACTTAGGTTTGGATAGTGTGTGTGTGTGTGTATCTAAATCTAATATAACCCACCCGCCACACCCTTCCCAACTCGGTGTTGACTCAACCCTACTCGATACTTGTGATCGGGTTAGACTTGGTCCGGGTTAGTCCAGGCTAGACCCACACTCGGATTGGGTCAGGCATGATGGACTCAGTATCAAGTCGGGTCGAGTTCATGTTAGGTCTATTTCAAAATCGAGTCGGGTCGGGTCGAGTGAGCCCTAACTCGGTTCGACTCGACTCGATGCCCAGCTCTATAAAAGGGTGCGGATAGTCTATGTTGAAGTCACGGAAAATTCCAATGTTGTCGCTTCTCATTGGTCTATGCCATTTCCATGGCTCTAGCTAACAAGATACTTTGGATTTCTCTATCCCAGGTAAATTGTTAACTACACAAGACTACTTTTAAGGTGTGAAACTTTTTATGTCCCTCTATGATTTATGTGTTAGATCTATACCATCCATAAACTTCTCCAATAATTCTAGAGCATGAACCCAAAAACGAGGTACATCCAAAGCCCAAGTTGATCACACCATAGAAAGAGCAGTGGGGATTGAACACACTACCGTTGAAACTTTCCTACGCCAATTGTGAGGCTTGTTTTCCATATGAAGTGTTCATAAGATCACACGGCCTGATGATGAAGTTAAAATAAAAATATCAGCTTGATTGGAGCTTTATGTGGGCCCAAGAAGTTTTCAATGGTAACATCAATTCCTACTGTATTTAGTGGTGTGGTCCACTTTAGCTTTGGATCTGCATTTGGGTTCATATCCCACAATGATATGAAAAAAATGAATGGATGATGTGGATCTAAGAAATACATCATCGTGGGCTCATGTAAAATTCACACCTAAAGAAATTTAGTTGCTTGCACAAGTGCTAGATTCACGAAACCGGGGGGGGGGGACCAAAGGTTCAGCAAATGCTGCTAATGGGCTGCAGGGGGATGACCAATCATCACCTTAACTAAAAATGCTACCTTCTGAGATGGAGAACCACACATTGGCTTATTTACCACTCCAGTATATTTCGATGGACCATTAGATATGATTCGATCAGGCTCTGAATAATCAAGAATCCCTATAACTCATAAATCTAGAAAAGGCTTAACAAGTAATCGAAAAGATTTTTTTTTCCTGATAAGAAATCAGTTCAGTGTGGTGAGGGGAGTGGATTAAGTGAGACCCTGGCCTCACCCAAGACGGTGCAGCTAGCTAGGGCTGTCAACGGGCTGGGCCTAGAGTGGGTCTCGGCCCATATTTTGAACTGTTCGAGTACAGGCCGTTCCGGCCTGTTCAAAATTCTGATTTTTCAAGCCCAACCCCAACCCCAACCCATTGACAACCCTAGGTTCAGACCTTACCGTGGGGCCCACCTTGATGTGTGTATTCTATATCCACTATGTCCATCCATTTTTTGGGATCATTTTAAAGCATGATACCAAAACTTAGGAAGGCCCAATTATCAGGTGGACCATAATCCAGGAAACAATACTGATTGAATCATTAAAAACTTCTTAGGGCTCACCTTAATGTTTTGTAGTTTTTATTTTCCATCCAATCCTTTGATAAGTTCATGTAATCTTGGATGAAGACAAAAGACAAATACCAGCTTGATCCAAAACTCATGTGGCCTATTAATGGTCAATCACCACTGTTTCCTATGGTATGGTCTACCAGATAATTAGATTTGCTTCTCTCTCTCTCTCTCTCTCTCTCTCTCTCTCTCTCTCTCTTGATAATGCACTAAAATGATTAGGAAAAACAAACAGACGGAAGGAGTGGATACAGAATACACACGTCAAGGTGCGCACTACTATAAGGGCCGCACTATCTCGGGTGAGGCTGGGGTCTCACCTAATCTGCTCTAGTGGTGCAGCGAATTCCAGGTGGAGGGAAGAAAATCTTTAGTGTTGAGATGTGGAACTTCTATGGGCCATTATGACATATATATAAGATCCGCACCGTCTATCCATTTTTCCAATACCATTTTATGGAACTAGACAGAAAATGAGGAAGATCGAAAGGTTTCGATGGGCCACACTACAGAAACATTGGGAATTGGACGCCTATTGTTGAAAACTTCTTGGGGTCACATAAAGCTCTAATTAAGCTGATATTTGTGTTTTCCCTTCATCCAAGTCTATTTGACCTTATGAAGAGGCTAGATGGCAAATAAACCACACAACAGACCTTAGGAGGGTTTCAATGGTAGTAGTTCAATCCCCATTGCATTCTGTATTGTGGTCCATTTGAGCTTTGGGTGTGCTTCATTTTTTGGGTTCATGCTTTGCAATGATCTATAAAAATTGATGGACGGTATGGATCTAAAACACAAATCATTATGGGGCTCCAAAAAGTTTATATGTCAAAAGTTGTGTTGTGTAGTACCCAATCTATTTGGGAGAGAGAAATCAGGGTATCTTGTTAGTGGGAGTCACGGGCAATGATGTTGACCAATGAAAATAGAGACCTTGATGAAAGGAGAGCACAAATAACAGCTTGATCCAAAACTTCTGTGGCCCTTGAGAAGTTTTTAATGGTGGACATATATATTACCACGGCTTCCCATGGTGTTGTCCACCTGAGATTTGGATCTACCTCATTTTTGGGCTCATGCCCTGAAATGAGCCACCAAAATGAATGGATGGCATGGATAAAACACATACATCATGGTGGGACCACGTAGCTTTGACACTAGCTAGTTGGCTAGTGTTGGGGTCACTAGCCAAACCACGTCTTAGAACTTGATCAGAACATTTGTGACCAGCATGTTTCTACACCCACCATTGGAAACTTCCTTGATCCCACCTTGATGTTTATCAGAGCCATCCAACATATTGATAAGGCCACATAAACATGGATGAAGGGAAGACATAAACTGAGCTTGATATCACCCGTGTTTCCTACAGTGGAGTCCACTGGCTTATGGCCTAAAATTAGATCGCAAAATGGATGAACAGTGTCGATGACACACATATAAAGGTGGCTTCCATAGAATCCACGACTACCCTACCCCCTAAATCCATCATCTACATACATTAATGGCACAGTTCCATCGTTTAGTGTTAAAGATGCAGTCGTCTTTTTTCTATATCTGCCAGTGCTAGCCGCCTTGATAGAAATATTTCGAAAGCATGTATTTATTTGGAAACAGTCTAAAAGTGTAGTGCCTTGAAATTCGACACCTGAGTAGACTTCGATCCCGATTTCCCATGTGTAACATAAATGCATATGAAGAGTTTTCACGTGCCTATGTATATACTAGTTAGCATTCAACCACGATCAATTATCAGAGTAACTTTAAATCAATGGCATTAAAAGTTAAGAAAAAATAACTAAATCAAAAATATATTACCAATAATCAAAATATATAATTTCAAAAGTGGTGTCCACCTAGATAGGGATTATACAAGCCAAAATAAATATTCAACAAAACCAAATCACATAATCCACCCAACTGGGGACTCCAATATATACATGTTTAAAAATTGAATAAAATATAAAGTTCTTGTTTACTCCTAACGCTTTTAAAACATCACGTCGATAGCGTAAGCCTATATAAGCCTGCCCGTTTGAGATCTCGGTGGCACCTGCATTAACAATATTATTTGGTTGTTGTTTTAGAACACTGTCCAAAGTAGGAGTGAGTAACTAACTTAGTAGTTATATTTTCTTGAGCTACACATGTTATCAATACAATCAACCGCAGGTAATGCTAACACGAATAAATAACCACTTCTTATCTAGTCTTTTTATGTGCATGAATGCTAAAATGTAATAATGCATGATCTTCACAATCTAACACTCACTTAACAAGCGACTTCAACACATGTTTCGCAGAATGTCAACACTCCTTCATTATACGACTCTAACACCTTTCACAAACTACGTATCCTAACAAGTGTCATGATATGCATGATTAGTCAAATAATTATTAATCCCACATCAAATAGCAATTTAGCAAAATTAGGATACCGTCATTCTATCAAAAGTCGCTAACTGGATCACATAACTTGTTATAGCATATAACACCTCCTCACTAGTGTCCATTGATAGGTCTGTCATCCAATATACGTTAAAATCGACAATTTCAAAGGTATGACATGATTGTCCAATAATATGTAAATGATAAGGCTCGTCACCTAAGCATCAAATGTGGTGAGGTGAAGGATCATCACCCAATTTTGTCACCAATAGGGTAGGCTCGTGGCCTCCATTACTGCTTAATGGTCACCGTGGGGAGGCTCGTCACCTAATGTTTTACCAAATGACAGGTTTGTCACCTCATTTTTTACCAAGTGGCAAGCTCGTAACCCTAGCATAGGTCTACAACTCAGACACAGTATTCCATACCACCATGCCCATCTCACGAGTCTTTGTAGGATCGTAACGCACTAACGATAATGAATGGACTTAGAGCAACGATAACAGTGGAATCCCAGATTCTCTCAAATGTTATACAATCACCAAGTACAAGAATGTTCAACTCTGCATTGGACTAATTCGATAGACTAAGGAAAACCTCGGGCAAATTTAGAATTGGGTGTAAAGCATCTTACGATGTTCCAACTATTGTCGATTACCTGTGTTTAACCTTGGTCGACCGTATAAGCCCGGGATGACCAACCAAAAACGGGCCATCCACTTAGGCGATTTACAGGACTCAATCCACATTCCACCGCATCAACAATTAAGATTTATCAAATACATAATCATAATCATAGAGCCACTTAATACTATAATAAGGTACATTAATAAAACATGTGCGAATCGGCACAAACCATGCATATTATCACAAAGCCACTTACATCAATAACACTTATCAAATAGCGTAAAATGTCATAATAGGAGGATTTTAATATGATAAGCATTTCATCAAACATGTTGGCTGCCGATGACATAGAACATTAAGGTTATAAAAATAAAGCAATACAAGCATAATAGCACATGGAATCCTAACAACAACTTAAAATCATTATCTAATGCTATTAAGAGTTGATAAAAAAGAAACTTAGACGAATGGTCCGCACCTTAATAGGATTTCATGCAACCTAATCATGCATAGGGTTATGGTTTTTAAAAGAAATCACCAAATCTTAAATCAATTGTAAGGAAAACATGTAAGATTCTTATAATCTAACCCTAGGTAACTTAATCGGAAGATATGAAGCATTTCTTACCTCTGATTATTCACAGAAATGGATTTGACGTAGGCTTCGATAATAATTAGGGCTTTTATTGAAGGGAATCGGTGAAACGAAGCACCAATTCCCATCTCTTGCTCTCACCCTTCTTATTCTTGTTCTTGTTCTTGTTCTTATTCTTCTCTCTCTCTCTCTCTCTCTCTCTCTCTCTCTCTCTCTCTCTCTCTCTCTCTCACACCACCCGATTTAAGGCATATAATTCATATGGAATGGAGGTGTTGCCCAAAATGGGGCTTATATAGTGCCAGATGTGATGAAAATGGCCCACCATGTTTTTTATATTATAATCCTCTAGGTGGTTATTTTCAGCTATTGGGGTCCACAAGGAGATGTATGAGTCAATCTACAAAACAGGACAATTGCCCTAAGTGATGATCTGTGCAAGATTTAGATCGCCTCACAATTTGGATGCGTCGATCAACGATTATGATTCGAAGTTAGTTCGATGGTTACTGATCATCGATCAGGGTCGCGGCTATATATATATATATATATATATATATATATATATATATATATATATCTATAGATATATATATATATATATATATATAGCCTAGATTTGTACTAAATTTGGTCTCAAGGTAATGGTCAGAAAGCCACAACTTTGGCAAAGATCATACGGAAACAATTAACTTAGTTCCAATGAATCCTAAGGATATTCGTACATCTCATGTACTCGGCTTGCGAGTTTAAGTTGAACGATTCGAAGCGCAATTTCTGTAATTTGTTCTTTGATGGATGTCAAGCACACTAAGACGAACGCCTTTTTATAGTTTTGTATTTAACGACCAACTAATAAGCTTAGTGGAGCTTAATTGGATAATCATATATTTCTGGAATGAATTAAGCGGTGAGATGTCTTGTGCACGATGATTATAGTTTTAATTAACTAATTAATAGCGTGACCTATTCGCAATTAGTGAAAATGGTGATTTGGTCCTAATCATCTTAAATCATCAATTTTTTGCTAAAGGAGTGACTATACCAATACAGTCTAGGTATGTGTGATAGTTAAGATTTAAACAATTAGTTATCTTGGTTTTATGTATATATTAACAAAGTTGCAGTACTTATCTTGATTAATTTATATTATGTCGTCTAGATCTGAGTCTTAGATGAATAGATCACAAGGCTAGGCATGCGTGCGGTTTGAGTAATCAGACATATTCAAAAGCTTTCCAATGATATCTAAATGAATTTGTATGATTTATAAGGATATCACTTACGTTTTTGTTAGGATCACATATTAAAAATTGCTAGATAATAAGATAAATTAATTTTAGCAAAAAACTTTTCACGGATTGTTTTTAGATTCCAAGTTAGCAAAAATTGGAAATGTTACTGAGTTACTTATACGCTCTTATCGTACTAAGTAAAATTTGTTGGGCACACCGTGAATATATGCGGTTTATCCATGCAGACCATCCATTTTTCCAGCTCATTGAAGAGGGTTGAGACAAAAAATGAAGTATATACAAAGCACAAGTGGACCATTCCACAGGAAACAGAGGAAATGATGATTTCTACAGTTGAAACCTTGTTGGGACTCACAATCATCCAACCTGTTCATAAGATCACAAAAACATGGACAAAGGGAAAACAAAAATATAAGCTTGATCCAAAACTTCTGCACCCCTCAAGAAACTTTTCAATGGTAAACGTTCAATTCACAATGTTTCCCATGGGTGGTTCATTTGAGCTTTGGATATGCTTTATATATTTTTGGGCTTAAGCCCTAAAATTATCTGATAAAATGGATGGAAGGAGCGGATAAAATATATAAATCACAGTGAACCTGCAAAGTTTACTCAGTACGCCTAAAGTCACCTACTGTGCATTCCATTTCCAAAAGGTAGGCAACTATACATGGAATATTTGAAAATTTATTGTGGAAAAGTCATTTTCCTCTACTTCTTTTTGTTGAAATTTAATCAAATATCTCCGTCAACTTTTAAAAATGATAAGATTACCCTTATAGATATTCAAAACATTATAGGATTTTCTCACCAAGTCCTCCATTCGCACATTTAAGAAAGGAAAAAATCCCTAATTATGTGGAAGCCAAATACTCGATTGAATCACTTCTTCTTGTTATTCTTTCCAAAAAAAAACCTTTTTAGTATCCACCATGATGTTTATTTGCCATCCGTACCATTCATAAGGTCACACAGACTTGGATGAATGGAAAACATAAATATCCAGTTGATCTACAACTTCTATTGCCCCCTAAAATGTTCAAAAAGGTAGACATTCAATTCCATTGCTCTATGTGGTGTGGTCTATTTAAACTTTGGATTGGCCTTATATTTGAGCTCATGCCATAAAATAATCTCACCAAAATGATGGACGGTGCGGATATTACACATACATTATGGTGGCCCCATAGAGCATCGTCCAATAGCATGTCCGTAAAACCCACATTCATCTGTGTTAAAGGCTGTAGAATAGGTGCTACACAACATGACTTTTAGGGTGTGGAACTTCTCCTAGCCCCACAATGATTTATGTTTTACATCCACACTGTCCATCAATTTTCAAAGATCATTCCATAGCACAAGCCCAAAAATAAGGCACATCCAAAGCTCAAGTGGACCACACCATAGAAAGCATTGTGGATTGAACAAACTGCCATTGAAACTTTCCTATGGCCAAACGTGAGGCTTATTTTCCATAAGACCAGTTCATACGATCACACAGGCGTGGATGAAGTCAAAATACAAATATCAGTTTGATTAGAGCCTTCTGCGACTCCAAAAGTTAATTACCGACCTATCATTAATTCCTTTAGCTTTGAATTTGCATTGCTTTCAGTCTTGTACCTTAGAATGATATGAAAAAATGGATTAACAGTGTGATAAATTTCACTTGTTCAGAAATTTTGATACTTGGTGTGACCACAGCCTCACCCAAGACCTTGTAACCCTATTCTGTATCCACCCTGTCTATCCATTTTTTTTTTTTCATATTATTTTAAAGCACGATTCTAAGAATTAAGAAGATTCAATTATCAGGTGGATTATACTCCAGAATCAAAACAGCAGTGATTGAACACCAATACCATTTTAAAATTTCTTATGTTTTATTTTATTTCTACATTTTAATAGATAATTTGGCCGTAGATTGGTCATTGGTTATTTGACTTTGTATCCGCACACCATTTAAAAATAAATGAGAAATGCACTTAATTTTTACTAATGGAAAAGCATGCCGTTTTACCCTTACAACCTTGTCTTTCTGCCATTCTACCCCAATTGAAGGGGTGGGAGTGCGAAAGAGTGGACAGGGCCATCTTTATATATGTATGCGTGTGATCAACGTCGTTCATCTATTTTGCCATCTCAGTTTGAGCCATGAGCTAAAAAAATAGGCATATCTAAATCTTAGATGGCTATAAGAAGATTTTAACGGTGGGCAATCTTTGGACAATAAAATAGATCCACATAGTGTGGTCCACTTGAGCATTGCATTGTCTCATTTTTGGGGTCATTCCCTAAAATGATCAGAAAAAAATAGATAGATGGGGTAGATTTTTCACGAACAACATGGTGAGCCCCATAGAGCGAAGTCTGGGAGCGGAGTAGGTGTGACCCTAGCCTCACCAAACACAGTGCAACCCTGAAGTGGGGCTCACCTTGATGCATGTATTGTACATCCACACCGTCCAACCTTTTGATGAGGTCCCACAGACCTGGATGAAGGGGAAAAACTTATGATGGATGTTATGGATATGCAATGCGGTCCTGTGGTCAGACCAACACCATGTTGGGTGGGACAGGGGCCACACATGATCCATTTCCCCATCCCTAGCTTGGAAAAAGGATGGCCATAGTAAGGCCAAATCAAGTAGGGATTAGATCACTCAATCAGTGTGACTTTTGCACGGTAGTCCATGAAATGTTTTCTTTTGCATGGTAGCCCAAGAACCCATGAAATGTTTTCTAAAATGTTGGATTGAACTGTGCAAATGGATCAATGCAACTAGGAGCACTGTAACGTCTTAGTGGCTCTGGGAGCATTAGAGCATTTCTCTACATTAAAAGAACAACTTCTTTTTTTTTTGGTCTTTGTGATTGTAGTTTTGGTTGGTAACCATTTTTATTTTTATTTTTTGTCTTTGTTATTAAAGCTTCAGTTGGTTTTCTTACAAAATAATAGAAGTCATGTGAGATTTCGAGCATTTTTTTTTTGGTTCTCAAAGATAGAGAGAAGTATCATTTGAGTGGAATTGGAATAGTCAATGTGGGAGAGAGATGTAGGGAAAAGCAACCATCCTCCAACTATGTACACTAGTAAGATTAATTTGTAGGAGAGATTTAATTAATGATGATAAAACCAACCTAGGCAAGCATTTTATCAAACAAGTATAATGCAAAATGAGGCACCATGATTTTTTACACGAAAAATCCTCTAGAATAAGGAGAAAAACCACGAGACTTAGTCCAATAACAAAATCCACTATAATCAAAGATAATTACAATCAGCAAGAGAAGGCCTTCTCTTGGATCCTCAACTACACTACACTACAACCTTCCATAATCTCAAGAGAGCACTCTCCCTTGGATAACCCAAATCACACACCACATAATAAGTGGAATGCAAGCATCAATGAAAAAAGAGATTTTTCTTATCAACCAAGCTTGTAGAGAAGAAAAACTCACAAACCAACCCTTGGAGACGATTTCCGACGAATTCAAAAATGTGGATGGAGACCTCACTATTCTAGAGATGAATCTTCTCTTGAAATAGACAAGAGACTTGAATTTGGAGCCGTAAAGAGAGCCTAGCTCATTTTTCTGACGCAGGGATGATCATGATGAGGTCGATCACCGTCTTCCTTAAGGATAACTATTCCAAATCCACGGAATTTCTCTAGACTCCTCACAGAGGCTTCTCAAATTCACAAGAAAGAAAGCAAACAAAATAGAAAATAAATTCTATAGAATTTGAAATTGATTAATGAATGAAATAAACGAGTTCACAACCCTTTAAATAGGATACCAAGCAATGAGGGAGAAATAAGAAGCAAACTACAACTAAAACTCCTAGAATTCACAACTTACTATAAATAGTAAACTTACTATTTATAGACAGTCGTGATGTCTACTAGTGCGTGATGTCTACTAGTGCACAAGGTTTTCGGCCAAAAATAGTAAGTGTCCTATTTGGCTTCACTAAACCGTTATCCTAATTATTCTAAGCTCTTTTTACGTTGGGCGCAACTCTTAAAGACCGACTGATGAAGAGTTATAATCAAACTAAAACTTACTATTATAGTAAAAACGGAATTAAAATAGGGAAACGATCGTCAATCTGGGGGTATTTTGCAAATCTGGCTTGCGCAACCCACATAGTGGGATTGGTTGGCTAAAGTAGCTCGTTCTACCCCAAAATCATATAGTTTACGCCCAATAACTCATTCCGGATCGTGAGATATGCCCGATCTAAGGTCCAACAACCCGGATCACTTCTGTCGTCGACCGGGCCTTTTCTAATCCATCTTGGCCATGAAACTGCCTGCAACCCGCTTTACATCATTCCTTACCAAAATCCCCCTTTTTTTCCAAGAGAGCAAAAGAAAACCCATCATGTGTTATTATGTTGTTGTTGTACAAAAGCCCACTAAGCTTTTGTTTTTTGTTTTAAACAAAGGGTCTAGCAAAAAGACCAAAATGCTCTCACTTGAGGGCATTGGTGGGACACCTCCACACGGGGAGAGGGAAATCCCAACAAGAGAGAGAGAGAGAGAGAGAGAGAGAGAGAGAGAGAGAGAGAGAGAGAGAGAGAGAGAGAGTCTCACCTTCACCAAAGAAAGAGAATTGGGTTTGGAGAGTATATAGTGAACTTTCGGTGTTTGACACAGGGATGAACGTGATGAGGATAAATACTCTGAATCCACGGAGCTTCTCTGGACTCCTCACAGAGACTTCTTGAATCCACGAGGAAAGAAAGCAGAAAATAGAAATAAATTCTAATAAATTCGAAACTGATTAATTCATCCATAAAAACGAGTTCACAACCCTTTAAATAGGGATACCAAGCAATGATAAAGAAATCAGAATCAAACTACAACTAAAACACCTAAAATTCGCGACTTACTATAAATAGTAAACTTACTATTTATAGACGGTCGTGATGTCTACTAGTGCGCAAGGTTTTCAGCCAAAAATAGTAAGTGTCCTATTTGGCTTCACCAAACTGTTCTCCTAATTATTCTAAGCTCTTGTCACGTTGGGCGCAACTCCTAAAGCCCTAACGGATGAAGAGTTATAATTAAACTAAAACTTACTATTTATAGTAAAAAATGAAATTAAATCAGGAAACGACGGTCGATTCAGGGGTTTTTCGCAATTCTGGGCGTCACAACCCGGCGTAGCAGGTAGGTTGGCTAAAGTAGCTCGTTCTACCCCAAAATCATATATTTTACGTCAGATAAGTCAATCCGGATTGCGAGATACGCCCGATCTAAGGTCCGACGGTCCAGATCACTTCTGTTGTCGACCGGGCCTTTTCTGATCCATCTTGGCCATGAAACTATCTGCGACCCGCTCTACATCAGTGTTTATGCTTTTGAATTACCTTTGGTCATGGTTGGGCAGTGATGGATGCATGCAAGTATACCCTTTATGAATACTCTCTTCTTTTTTTTTTGTCCATTTCCAAACAAGAAAATCATTTGGGGCCTTAGAATCGTGGTTGAAAGAAATAAAGATTCCCTTTCACTCCTTTAAGAGAATATGTTCAAAGAATATATATTAAAGATTTAATGTATCTACTTTTTATATCCTCTGATCATGGTTGGGCAACCAAATGCTTGGTGTTCCCGGATGTATGATATATCCAAATGGTCTAGCAAAAAGACCAAAATGCCCTCACTTGGGCTCCCTGGTGGGATACCTCGGCATGGGAGGGAAATCCCAATAAGAGAGTCTCACCTTCACCAAAGAAAGAGAATTAGGTTTGGAGAGTATATACTGAAATTTCAGTGTATATACTTTTGAATTACCTTTGGTCATGGTTGGGCAGTGATGGATGCATGCAAGTATACCCTTTATGAATACTCTCTTTTTATGGAAAATCATTATTTCTTTATTCAAGTGAAGTACCGTTTTAAGGTGGTTTTTTTTTCCCCTTTCCAAACAAGTGAAACCCATGTGTGATTTCTGGCTATTTTTTGGGTTTTTGTTCTCAAATAAAGATAGGAAAATCATTTAGGGCTTAGAATGGTGGTTGAAAGAGGTAAAGATTCCCTTTCACTAATTTAAGAGAATTCGTTAAAAGAATATATACTAAAGTTTCAATGTATCTACTTTTATAGCCTCTGATCATGGTTTGGCAACCAAATGCTTGGTGTTCCCCGATGTATGATACATCCAAAGGGTCTAGCAAAAAGACCAAAATGCCCTCACTTGGGCTCACTAGTGGGATACCTCCACATGGGAGGGAAATCCCAACAAGGGAGAGGGTCTCCCGTTCACCAAAGAAAGAGAATTGGGCTTGGATACTGAAATTTCAGTGTATATGTCATGGTTGGGCAGTGATGGATGCATGCATGTAAGTATACCCTTTATGAATACTCTCTTTTATGGAAAATCATTATTTCTTTATTCAATTGAATTACCATTTTAAGGGTCATTAAAAAAAAAATCCCTTTCCAAACAAGTGAAACCCATGTGTTATTTCTGGCTATTTTTTTGCTTTTTGTTCTCAAATAAAGATAGGAAAATCATTTGAGGCTTTAGAATCGTGGTTGAAAGAGGTAAAGATTCCCTTTCGCTCATTTAAGAGAATTTGTTCAAAGAATATATACTAAAGTTTCAATGTATCTACTTTTTATAGCCTCTGATCATGGTTAGGCAACCAAATGCTTAATGTTCCCGGATGTATGATAGATCATGAGTTGCGGCGGAGCCAAAATGAACTCATTCAACTGACAAGCTTCTCTCTCCAAGAACTAGAATAAAAAGGATACAAGCATTTGGGTCTATTTTCCATCTCTAAGGCTACCAACTTCCATTTCTTATATCTCTATCTAGTGTTACCGATCTCTCTCTGAAAAACAAAAGTGGGTTCATTTCCTCTCTCCCATCTCATGCACAGAGAGAGCTTCTCACAAAAAGATGAAGTTGGTACCAAAATCTCCATCTTATATACATTATGTGCCTTTTGCTTTGGGTGCATGCATGTCATGTTTTTGGTTGAGAGGTCCATTGCTCAAACTACAACTAATATTAAAATATACCCATTTGAAGTATGTACAACATGTCTATGAATTCATTTATGGCAAGTGGGGTCTGTTGGAAATAATGTGTAGAAAATTAAAAAATGTGTTGAAAACATTAAATAATGTTCAAAAAAATAAAAAAAAAATAATAAAATAAAGTAAGAAAATATGACTTATTTGTTTGGGTCGAGGCATGACTGCGTTACTTGGCTTGAAACCAAATCCGCCCTTATTGGATCGTGTTCCAAGTGCAATAGGAATCTTGGACAATTGGCCTCTAGGATACAACGACTATTACCCTGTCCCAACGGTGCTCTCACTTTACACGAACTCGAACCAATGTGCAGAACTTAATTGAAGTGAGCTGACTCGGTAGCGAACTCAATTGACAAAAGAACACTGAACTAGAGATGAATTTTAGAGAGCCAAAGAGAAATCAATGATTTTCAATAAATGAATTTGAAAAATGAGTAGCCTATATATAGACCACGATTAAGTGCTTAAAACACCGTTTCAAATGCGTTAGATCCGTTGGGTTTGAACCCAACTGGTGCGATCACCCGAACAGATGCGTCCCTGGTTTGTAATTCACGCAAAATCGACATGTGTGAGTATATTCACGGAGTGCGGAACAAAACTATTAGTACAATTGTACTCTCAGTCATCACATAGACGCAGACCTAAACCAGACTCGACCTAACCCAGTGGCGCCCACGTCCATGACCATGACCCGACACAGCCCGGTGCACGTGCGTGTGTGGTCAAAGGCATAGGTTCGGGCTAAGAGCATAGCCCCCAATTGGACCAAATTCACATGCCCCCTAAGAAGGGACTCAAGCCTCTTGCAAAACTCCTCTCTTATATACTTAGGTTTTTTTTTTTTTTTTTTTTTTTTGTCATTTTCGATGTGGGACAAGTGATACACTACAAATAAAACACTTTTCAAAACAAGAAACAAGGGAAAATTTGAATTTTTAAAATACTTTATTGTAAAATTCTTTAAAAATACAACAAGGTCCACCATATGGTTGGTGTTCAGGATGCATGCGTAGTCACCATATGCCTTTACCATAATAAGAACCCAGAATTTGGTAAATAGTTGTAACAACCCATAAATTTACCACACTCCACTTGGACCTATGCATGGGTGTTACCATCGAGGGACCGTCCAAACTCAGTTGTATACTTCTAAGATGCTAATGAAACAACCCGATCACCCAAATATCACACCAAACTTTGTGATCTATAAACATATGGCCAAGATCACCTTCGTGGGTTGGTTCACCTCAAATGGCCTATTTAAGTAAAGATTGATAGGTTTTGCGCCCCGTAACGATACCGGATCAAAAGTTATGGCCAATTTACGATTCACCTTCTTTTGGTCTAACCATGCTAGGAATGTATTTGTGCCACGTTCTACAGCACGGACCCATGATGATTCCCTATATAGATTGGGTGACGAGCCCTTATTCCGTGTCTTTTGTGATTGATTTTGAGGCCCAATGTGGTTTGGGTGACAAGCCCTTATTTTTTCGTTTGGAAAGGCCTTATGATTATAATGATTTCTACATTGATCATGGTATAATGCGTTAAAGGGTCACTAAGTATAGAGGGTTTTCATAATTATTTGTTTTGTGAATTGGACTAATAAATGATGGAATAATCATTCATTCATATCACATTTGAAACTCTGCCTACACTTATGATTGTCCTTTGTGACTGTAAAGTCATAACACAAATTATTGTCCTACGTGATTGTTTGGTCATATGCAATAGTTCTTTTACATCATGACATCAATGGTTGTCCTAAGTGATTGGTCGAATCATTGTGTAGTTGTTCTTTTGTTATAGTGATACCAATCCATGCCTACGCGCATTCATGCATTAATCAAAGTTCGCATTGTGATGTGGATGTTATATCTACTTGTTAATGTTTACATGTTATGCTTGACCGGGGTTCACTGAAATGGTTACTCATGCTTTTGTGTAAATGGCCACTCATGCTTTTGTGTTTATAAACACCAACAGATGACTCAGGAATAGCGGATAATTATGATATACCCAAAGAAACATAGGAGCTAGTAGAGGAGATGTCGTACATGAGCTTGACGTAACTAGTAAATAGTTTTACGTTTCCATTTTAGTAGAATATCTAGAACTTGAATGGTTTATTAAGCTTTGTAATAAGTCCCCAATTGAGTAGACAATTTAGCAAACTTTTATGATGATTGAGATTTTCATTAATAAATTTGAGTTTATTTTATCTTTGTGTGAATGAATACCATGAGAATGTGAATTGACGAATGATGAACATATGAAAGTATGCCTATGTGTACTTCTAGTTAACACCTAGAATTTTGGGTATAAGTATTAACCCGAGCTATGAAATTTAGGGCGTTACATTACAGGTACTAGAAATCTTTCGAGGAGCATTTCATAAACATATTGAAGTTCTCTACTTGTGTCTTCTCACTTTTAGACATCTATCGCAAAGTGCCTTGCGTATCGCACAAAGTTTCTATAACATCATCTAGGGAAGAGATGCCTTGGGAAGAAGATCTTTCTTCCACATCGACAGTTTAGCCTGAGCAGCCTCGCCTTGTAGTTCTTCAACAACATCAGGAGGATTATTGGGCTTGACTCGATGTTTGCTAACCATGTTGTTTTGTAGATGAACTGTGACTAACACACCACATCCCACCAGGCGTACAAGAAAAATATGTTTTTATTCGATTTAGACATGGAACCACACATGTAACAAATGACCCAATTTTGATTATGTGTGTTAGTATACATGTGTCAAGCGTGCCAGAGTCATATGCAACTTGAATTGAACAAAGTGCCTTATGACCCTAGGGGCTGAAATAGCCAAATTATGACTAGATCTTTGAAGATTAGCTCGACTATTTGGCCACCGATTGACAAGGTGATCGAGTGATTTATGAAGGGGAGAGTCAATCCTTAAGACGGGTTCTTTTTGCCTTGAAGATGAGGACTTTTATCACAAAGGTAATAGCTTGGTCGTGTTCATCAATAAAAGTAGTGTAAACAGAGAAAACAAGGAATTTAGGGCTAATTTATTAATTTAAATGTATAAATCGGAAGATAAAAATAAAAGAAAGTAAAATAAATTACTGATGGTGGTGATATAAGCTAGAGAAACAGTCATGGACTGGAGTGTACTCTTGGACTGGATAATATTTTGGATCTGGGAGGTTGTGAGACAATCATGAAAACCTAGATTGCCATGAGATGGTCATGATTTCTGGCAGTAGGATATGACCAAAGAATAACTAAGGACTTAGGGATTTTGGGGGATCCAATGATGGGGTCATGGATATTCAACTAATCTAATTTGACTTGTTGCAACGGTGTGCTGGACATAAGTGAAAACTAAAGTTATGCTAATCAATTTGGACTTCCTACAACATGATGTTGGACAGACTGAACTAGGATATGCAAATTTGATATAAATGTTGATGATGGATAAAAGATTGATAGGTAACATTAAGTTGAAAAGAGTTGTGTTTGATTTGATTGGCGTGAGGCTTGAAGCTCTTTTTTCTATAGTATCGTTATAGTTTTGGTTAGGTGGTTGCCTTGCATATGGTCCCTTAACTTTCAGGATCAACCTTTTGAGCGATTAGTGGCCTTCTGTTATGAGACAAATTCTACTAACCATTACACTATCGTGAATGAGTGTATTTTTTTTTCCAGATATCTCCCTACTCTAGATGCACCGATCTATGATTTTCGAGTGTGCGTAGCCAATTAGATGTGGCTGTATTATCGGACGTCACAACCTTAACCTTGATGCATTACATATGCTTTCTGAGTGCTTCACATGTGTGCAACTTGTACTTGTTTGCCACGTGTTGTCAAGAGAATGATCACTTATAGGGTTGCTATCATACATATATATACACTTCTGAACGCCTTAATTTCGAGACGCGTCTTTTGGAGATATGTACTTGGTATTCTTACTATCTTCGTTCCTTAATGTGAGTAGCCTTCTTTCTGAGCTTTAGTACGAGTGTGTGAACACCTGATAGCTTCCTACTCCTTGATTTTAGCCACATCAGGTCAGGTGTAAATAGTTTTTACAATTAGGACTCATAGTTCGGATGTTCCAACTATTGATACAAAGGACCCAAAAGGACTAATTAAGTAATTCTTAATTTTTTCCGATCATATGATTATAACCCATTCAACAATTTAAATTAACAATCATAGAATAGATGGTTAAAATTATCCCATCTTGAATAATTTTTGGCAATTTTCATGAAGGGTGGCATACTTCATCAGCTATCTGGATAACCAAACCATGCCCACTTTGTACCAAAGGATACATCATATACGAGTTTGTACAAGTGGGGCCGATAGATCATGGATCCAAACTATTGATCTGATGAGTCCTACCACTGATGTGAAATTCCCTGAAAATCCCCTCAATGTAACAATCCCAGTGCTTGGGTTCATAGGCTGCTAATGGATGGTCAAGAAAAAGAAGAGACAACAAAGGTCTACTTCCAAATGAAAACACCAAAGCTTGGATTTATATGAACTTCTTATTGGGAGATTTCCAAGATCTTGCCTATCCAATTTGTGGTAAGCTAGATCAACCGTCTGGATCACCATTCCATGGCCTCCACATATACACGACATAAAATTTCACAAGTTGCTTCTAAAATTCAAAGGTTCGATCGTCATTCATGATCAATGGATTAATAAAAATTTTGAGTTATGGCCCATCCAAGCATTCATCTGTAGGTTAGTTTCATCGTTGTCCTATTGACTGTAGGACATTGTGCGGTTAGGATCTTTCAATCTAAGTGATTTTAGGGTCATAACCCATCCACTACGGATCCCATCGGATTAATGGTCTGGATCATCGATCATGGTCTCCATTTGGTGGATCACGATTTAGGACACTACATACATTTGAATGCAATGCAACACTAACAACATGGAGGTTAGAATTTTCATCTCTTAATTGCATCGTAGAACATATTTCTTGCACAACCCATAGAATTCCAAGTCAATCCTCCACATAAACGTTGGGGATTTAACACCTATAACTGAGAAATTTGTGGCAACCATAGTGATCAAGCTGATATTAATGTTTTCCCTTAATCCTTAGGTCTGTGTGACTTAATGTGGATGCTAGATTGTAGTTGGATCGTTTTCACGAGTGCCTTTTTAGGCTTTTATGTATATTTGTGACTCAGGATACTATGTATTTGACTTGGAGTTGCTACTAACCAATAACTCAAAATTTCACAATTAGATCGACCTTATGGAAACCTTAACAAAAGTAATTTGGGGATTCCTTATTTTCAAATACTATTGGTTTACAACAATAAAAATTCTAGATAAGGAACCATGGTGACAAAGAGGGAAGGTGTTAGGTACACTCTCTACTCATACAAACATACGATCTCTACTTTATAGAATAAGATGAAATATTAGGAATTAGGTTAGTCCTTGTACACATATGATGAAAAATGTGTGTGGAATGCTGTGTGACAATGCGATGCCTACTTCAAGTAATGGATCGGGTCAAACTATTATACCCAGACTCACCCACTTGGAGAAGTGGTCGAAGCCTACTCGATCTAAGTTTTTGATTCGCAAGATCTGATGTACTATTGAAATGAGCATACACTTGGATCAACTAGACAAACTAATTATAATGGCTTTGGAGTGGAGATGATGATACAAATGTAGATGCAAGTATGAATGAAGTTATTAGGATAAATGGGTGAATGGATTTGTTATAAAGATTTAAGTGGATCAGATCGGACTCTAAGGTGGCTCAAGTGGCTATGAGTTAGGCTTGGCTGGGTTGACTTGGGCTAGAGACTCTTCTCCTTATACTCTTCTCTCTCTCCTTGTGGATGGATGGGCGAGATTCCACTTTCATTCTCTTCTTTAATCTAGAAGATGTGAAGTAAAATAGAGTATTTATAGAGTTTTGGAGTGACATTTTAGTAATTCTTGAGAAGTGTAGGGGTTAAAAGGGCTCTAAGTGTTGAGATTCACAGTTGGAAAGGGGTTGCCTTGTGGTGCAATGTGGACGGTTGGATGGGGGTTGCCATGTGGTGTAATGTGGACGGTTGGATCAGGGTACACATGGTATTTTCCTCTTGGTCTACTCAATTTTACCATATTTTGGTCTTAAAGGTTAACAAGCCTAGGCTTGGGCTTGAAGTGGGCTTGGACTAGGCTTGGACTTTCAATGGGTTTTAGTTGGGGGTTGGGTTTCCTACGGTGCTCTTAAGTAGTTTGTTAGCCCAGGGGTGAGGTGTCTACACCTAATCAATAGGTTGGATGGCAAATAAACATTACAATGGACCTAGATAGTTTTAATGATAGGCATTCAATTGCCATTATTTTCTATTGCTGGTCAACCTAAGATTTGCATCTTCTTCATTTTTGGGCTCACCCTAAAATAGTGATCTACAATGGATGGACGACATGGATCATCATTATAATGCCTATAGCATAGTCCATTGTTGTATAGAATCCACATTCATCAACAATGTGGACATAACTGTTGAATTTGTTGAAAAAACATAGATTAAAAAAAAAGTCTTTTGATGAGATAACCACTGGATTCATTAATGATGTAAATAATTTGAAAAGAAACTAGGTCACATGTGTTGAGAGAGGAAGAGAGAATACTGCTACAACTTTGACTAAAAGGTAGCCTAAAGCTAGCCAAGAGCAGCCTACAAACTCGAATTAAGAGTATACAAAGTCAGCTTCACAAAGTCTATGATAGATTAAACTCCAATCTTCATTCAATTTTTAAAAGTAAACTAAACTCTAACATTAACTAAGAAGCGCGAGCGCACACATACACACATATATATAGCCTACATAGAAAAAGGGAAAAAGATACGAAATTAAGAGAGAATTGTAAATTTAGCTTTCAAGACAAGCCAGGTCTATCTCTACATTTTATTTTTTGTTATATATATAGAGAGAGAGAGAGAGAGAGAGAGAGAGAGAGAGAGAGAGAGAGAGAGAGAGAGAGAGTACTATGAGGTTGACCTCATGGAACTTCCATGAGGTCGAGCAGTGTGGAACACACGGTGATGTATGTTGGACATCAACAACGTGCATTTGATGGATCCCCTTTCGATTATGGGTTATCCCAAAATTCATCCATATGCAGAAACTCTAGTAGACCATACCATCTAAAACTATGTGAAGACATGCATAAAACATATAAAAGCACTTGGTGGGGCCATATGAGTTTTGGATACTGCTGAAACTTGGTCTAACTCCTTATCAAAGTGGGACACACATAACGAATGGCATGGATTTGTGAACCATATCTCGGTGGGCCCAATAAATGATTATGAATGTTTTAATGGGAAGATAATTCTTCTCAACTGTTGCACGTGGCGTGGCGCACCCAAGCCATGGATTGAATTGATTTTTAATCTGGTGACCCACCATGTAATGGTGCATCTGACTGATGGGGACAGTGGGGCCCACACAGCTTGACCTTGTCATAGTACCATTTCCCATATATATATATATGTGTGTGTGTGTGTGTGTGTGTGTGTGTCTTTTCATGGTTTTCATATGTAGGATGAGGTTTCCAGCTGAATGGGGTGCTTTTCAAAGTGCATAAGAGTCTGCTTGGGTATTGATTGCACTTGAGTTTTTTCAAGGCTTTAACTAGTAAACATACTTTTAATCATTTTAAACTTGTCAAAGAGAGCATGGGTTGAGCTAGGCTGGACTTCGGGCTTGGATTTGAACTTGTTTGGGCATGTTTGCATCCAAACAAGATAGTTTTATGAGTATATTTTGAAAGAATAGGTGGGTTTTTGAAAATAATTTAAATGCAAATTCCATATTTAAATGATGGCTGAAAGGTAAGCGGCGGTACGTCAAAATCTCTTCATGAGATGAAATTGATGCCACAGAAGGAATGCTCACCATAGCCCAGCAGTTTGTATATATAGATTTCAGGCCATTCAGGTCCTTCATCCCAATTCGGACTAAGGGTCGGGTTGTTGTACAGCTCAGGTGCGTCCTCTAGCAGGATGGATGAGAGACGGCCATTTAATAGAAGGTGAGACGTTAGAAGCCAGCGTGGGCCTAAGCCTATTCATGTAGTCATCTCCACATATTCATGCTTCGGTCAGGAAAAGATTTTAGAGCGTCGACCTTTCAAATTCATGGCAAAAATATCAATATTCACGGCGGTTGAATTTCGGCTCATCGATTGATAGCAACGGCCAGC
Source organism: Magnolia officinalis (assembly GCA_021015155.1). Classification (NCBI taxonomy): domain Eukaryota; kingdom Viridiplantae; phylum Streptophyta; class Magnoliopsida; order Magnoliales; family Magnoliaceae; genus Magnolia; species Magnolia officinalis. The sequence goes on along the minus strand of JAJHSJ010000017.1, from coordinate 53,502,928 downwards.
TGTCGGACGTAGAATTTTATGTGGCATGCATTATGTGTTTTCCTATTTGGCACGCAGTATTAGGGCTGAAAGTCGGGCGGGTTAGTGCTCAACCCTAACCCAACCCAAGGTTCCCATACCTTAACCCTAACTCAATCCAAGGTTCCTATACCTCAACCCTAACCCAACAGGACAACAAACACCACTTTTAGCGATGGAAATTTTCGTCGCTAAAAGTCAGCTTTTCGCAGTTAAATACTTTTAGTGACGAAAATTTTCGTCGCCAAATTCGTCGCTAAAAGATCGATGTACAAGGCATTTATTAGCGAAAAATTCAAATCGTCGCTAAATGCAAGCTTTTTAGCGACGAAAATTTTCGTCGCTAAACAAAATTTCAGGACCTTTAGCAGTGAAAATTTTCGCTGCCAAAAAAAATTTCAGGACTTTTAACAGCAAAACTTTTTTAATATTATATAACAGGTGTATATTAGGATGAATATGATGAAATATATTGTTAACAGGTGTATATAATGAATTTTGTGCGAAATTTTGAGCTGTATATTAAAAAAAAAAAAAAAACTTTTAGCGACGAAAATTTTCGTCACTAAAAGTGGAATGATTTTTAGCAGCAAAAGTTTTCGCTGCTAAAAATTCCTGAAAATTTTTTTGGCAGTGAAAATTTTCGCTGCTACAGCGATAATTTTCGCTCTAAAATCTTGGAAATGTTTTTTTGTAGCGAAAATTTTCGCTGCTAAAGTCTATGAAATTTTTTGGCGGCGAACAGTTTCGCAGCTAATAGTCTTGGAAAATTTATTTTGCCACAACTATCTACTAAAATCTTTTGGAAAATATTTTTAGCAGCGAAAAATTTCGCTGCTAAAAGTCTTGTATAGTATTTTTTAGCGGCGAACAGTTTCGCAGCTAATAGTCTTGGAAAATTTATTTTGCCGCAAATATTTTCGCTGCTAAAATCTTTTGGAAAATATTTTTAGCAGCGAAAAATTTCGCTGCTAAAAGTCTTGTATAATATTTTTTTGGCGGCGAACAGTTTCGCAGCTAATAGTCTTGGAAAATTTATTTTGCCGCAAATATTTTCGCTGCTAAAATCTTTTGGAAAATATTTTTAGCAGCGAAAAATTTCGCTGCTAAAAGTCTTGTATAGTATTTTTTAGCGGCGAACAGTTTCACAGCTAATAGTCTTGGAAAATTTATTTTGCCGCAAATATTTTCGCTGCTAAAATCTTTTGGAAAATATTTTTAGTAGCGAAAAATTTCGCTACTAAAAGTCTTGTATAGTATTTTTTAGCGACGAACATTTTCGCCGCTAAAAGTTTATGTTGTTTGGGTTTAAATTAATATGAATGTGAATGTGATGAAATGTGTATATCAGGATGAATATGATGGAATATATTGTTAACAGGAGTATATCCAGAATATTGTACGTATTTTGAACTGGAATAATTTTTTTTTAAAAAGAAATTTTTGGCGACGAACATTTTCGTCGCTAAAAGATATGTTAGTTTAGTTTTAGCAGCGAAAATTGTCGCTGCGAAAAGTCTTGTACACTACAAGAGTTTTAGTAGCGAAAATTTTCGCCGCTAAAAGTCTTGTACATTACAAGCATTACAAGACTTTTAGCCACGAAAAGTCTTGTACAGTACAAGACTTTTAGCCGCGAAAAGTTTCGCCGCTAAAAGTTTAAGGAATATTTTGCGACGAAAGTGTTCGTCGCCAAAAGTCTCATACAGTATTTTTAGCAGCGAAAATTTTCGCAGCTACAAGAAATTTATTCCAAATGTGTGGAGCATTTAACGGCGAAAATTTTCGTCGCTAAAAGTCTAATGCACTAGTTTTAGCGATGAAAAGTTTCGTCGCTAAAATCTCACTTTTAGCGACGAAAATATATTTCGTCGCTAAAAGTGACTTTTGGCGACGAAAATGAGTTTCGTCGCTAAAAGCCCTCCTTTTTATAGTGAACCCAACCCAAGCGGGCTCGGTCGGGTTGATCCGGTTGGTCGGGTATATACATGCTAATATTTTTATTATCATGTGATTATTCATTATAAAGAACTTCATTTTTTCTTTAAAAAACAAGCTATAATATAAGACAACTACTCCTTTAAAAGTCATGTAGCATAGCATGAAGTCTATTTGGGAGAGAGAAATCTGGCATATGTTGTTAGCTTGAGTCTTTGAAAATGACGTGGACAAATGAGGCTCGACATCACTAGTGTGCCTTCGACATAAACGATCCACACTCAATTATAATTTATAAGTAACTTATATATTGATCGGGTTCGGGTTGGGTCGGGCAACCCGAGGCCTCAACCCGAGCCCAACCCAAGTTTTATCGGGTTGATATTTGTATAGCCCAAGCTTAAGATCGGACCCGAAATATTCTGTCCGAGCCCAACCCAATGTCGAGTCGGTCACGGGTTGGTCGGGTTGAACCCGCTCAACTTTCAGTCTTACCCAGTATTGGTGGTGTGGAATTGTATTTGGTCCAAGCAAATTCATTCCATGGTGAATTATATATGGGATTGCAAAGAACATGCTTTGCATCAAGTTATGAAGGCGTATGATCCTTACTCTTGCCCGGTGGTAGACTCTCATGAGTTTCAACACCCGATCAAGGATTCGAGTATGAAATTCCACTAGTGTGAGTGTCTGCGTGTGTAAAAAAATAAAAATAAAAATAAATAAATAAAAAAAGTTATGAAGGCATACATGGATCCTTACTCTTACTCCGGTGGTAGACTCTCAGGAGCATCAACACCTGGTCAGGGTTCGAGTACCCATAGGTGATGAAATCCCACTGCTGTGTGAGTGTGTGGTAGTGTGTGTGCGTGTGTTAAAAATAAAAAAAAAAATAAAAAAGTTATGAAGGCGTACATGATTAAGAAGTTATAGTCATGTGAGATTGTCGAGATGGGAAACGAATATAAATACATGCGGTTTCTAAAATACAACCAGTACGTGTGCAATTTCTGAGTGCCAGCGTACGAAGTTTCATACTCCTACAGAGTACCAAATAACTCAACGACTTGAAATAGCGTCAGCTAATTACATCCCTTCGGATCCTTTGGTATTCGAAAAAGTTAATCTTAGAAAAGGGACATTCAGACCTCAGCCACGTGTCGAAATCCCAGCAGCACGTGACAACTAAGCGACTTCGTAAACGTGGCACACGGGAGCGGATTAGGTGCGGCCCTGGCCTCACTCAAGTTGGTGCGGCCCTTACCATGGGGCCCACCCTGATGTATGTATTCGACATCGACCCATCAATCCGTTTTTTTTTTTTTATTTATTTTTCATATCGTTTTAGGGCATAGGCCAGAGAGATAAAGCAGATCCAAATTCTCATGTGGACATTCCAATATGAAACACTGGTGATTGACCATTAATGGGCCACAATTTTTGGATCAAGATAATATATGTTTTCTTCCTTTCATTCATATTCTGTGAGTTTATCATTTCCAGGAGCGGATTAGGCGTTAGCCGGGTAACCCTTAGTCGGTGTTTCCCTGACCGTGGGCCCACCTTGATGTATATGTTGTATATCCACACTGTCCATCAGTTGTTTTAACTCATTTTATGGCATGGTGCTAAAAACGAAGCAGATCATCAAAAGTGGACTATATAATAGGGATTGAATGTCCCATTAAAAACTTCCCTGCAGCCACAAAAGCTTTGGATCAAACTGATATTTTTTTCTAATAATCCATGTCTGTGTGACCTTGTCAACAGGTTGGATTGAAAATAAACATAACTGTAGGCCCTAAGAAGTTTTTAATAGTGGGCGTTTAATGATCACCGTTTCTTGTGGTATGGTCCACTTGAGATTTGGATATGCCTACTTAAGGAAATGTGCCCTAAAATGAATTACAGCTTAGTGGGGGTCCACTTGTACTCTTGATCACAATATCCAACCCGTAGGACAATTCATACCATTTATTAATAAAACCCACCTTATAGAAATCTTACATCTGTCATTTAAATACTATAGGAATGGATTAACTCCCGTTAGATATCATCCAAAGCCAAGCTAGCAGTAGATATGCTGGATTTACGTGGATTTGAAAATAAACTACATCTATGGCCCCATGTTAATGCATGTGATTAATCCACACAGTCTATCCATGTATGCCCTTACACCTGACATTCAAGTTGTATATGTGCACAGGTGACATACATCAATTGTGAATTGTGGTCCGTTAATTATAGTTTTATGGTCCACTAAATGCAAGCTTTACTTAATACAATATATTTTGTAAAAAAAGAATTTGATTTTAAATGTAGGATTGCAGCATTTCCGAACATTAAATCATTGTGCAATAAAAATGTTAATTCCATGCAATTCCTTTCCATTTAATCTCAGTCCTAACAAGCCCTGAAATGTCCTTGATTTAGAAGTCTTACAACAAGCTGGGGCGCGTATTAGGTGAGACCCCAACCTCACCCAGGCCAGTAGTGCGGCCTTTACCATGGAGACCACTTTGATGTATCTATTCTATATCCATGTGGGCCGTCTCCTTTTTCGTATCAATTTAGGGCATGACCTAAAAAATAAAGAAGATCCAAATCTCAGGTGGACAATACTCTCGGAGCAAGTTGTGATTGAATGTCCTACCATTAAAAACTTCTTTAGGGAAACCTTAATATTTTTGGTATTTATTTGCCATCTAATCTGTTGACAAGGTCCTGTAAGCCTGAATGAAGGAAAAATAAATATGAACTTGATCTGAAACTTTTATGGTCTATTATTAGTCAATCACCATTGATTCTTATGGTTTGGTCCACCTGATAATTAGATATGCTTCATTTTGGGGATTATGTACTATAATGATTTGTGAAAAAAGTTGGATGGCATTGATGCAGAATAGATGCATCAAGGTGGGCCCGCCGTTAGGTCTGCAAAATCCGGGTGAGGCTGGGTCTCACCTCATCCGCTGGGGCAACGGTGATGTATATGTTTTATCCACTTATACATTTATTTTGACAGATTATTTATATTTTATAGCAGGGCAGATCCAAATCTCAGTTGGATGATAGCGAAGGAAATAGAGGTGGACCGGTGATTGAATCCACACCATCAAAACTTCTTGTGAGCCACTAAAATGTTTATTTTTCATCCAACCTTTTGATAAGGTCACAAACGAAGGTCCCACACAAATATCAGCTTGATCCAGGGATTTTATGACCCCCAAAAGTTTTTAATGGTCAATTACCATTATTTCATTTGATATGGTCCAACTGACATTTGGGCCTGCTTCATTTTTAGGATATCACCTTAAAATAAAGAGTTAGACGGTTTGGATACAAGTAAAATACATTAAAGTGGGCCCCACAATCAGGGGTCCCACCACCTCGGTGGATCCGGGGATTCACCGACGCCGCCCCATCTGCGGACGCGGATTGCGTCCTACCTCCGGCCGTCTGAAGACCCGAACGGGCAGTTCAGTGGGCTGGGCCAACGTGATGTATCTGTACATCCAAGCCGTCCATCCATTTTCTCAGATTATTTTAAGGCACGAGCACAAAAATTAGGCAGATCCAACGCTTGAGTGGACCACACCACATCTGACTCTTGCATTTAATGTTACGGGCATTTAATGTAGCCAAATTTATTATTTAGTGTGGTCCACTTGAGCTTTGGATCTGCCTCATTTTTGTTGTTATACCTAAAATGTTATGAGAAAAGGTATGGACGGCTAGGATGTACAGAACATCACGGTGGGCCAGCCCACTGAACTGCCCGTTTGGAGATAGAGACGGCCGGGGGTAGGATACAATCCGCGTCCCCCATCCGCGCCGTCTATTGGCAGGAGCGGATTAGGTGAGACGCCAGATCAACCGAGGTGGTTCAGCTCACGGTCATGTATGTGTGGGTCATATCACGTCCAATCATTTTGAAAGTTTATTTTACAGCAGGATCCCATAAATAAAGTTGAGTTAAATCTTAGGTTGACCACACCAAAGGAAACAGTCGTGGTTAAATCCCCACCAATAAAAAGTTGTGGATTCAACCAAAATGTTTATGTGTCCCAAACACTTAGATGAAGAGACCGCCCAAATATCATCTTGATCAAGAGCTTTTATGGCTCATGAGAAGGTTTTAATGGTTAATCACCACTGTTTCTTTCTATATTATAGCCCATTTGGAATTTGGAAATGCTTTTATATTTATTTTTATTTTTTTTATTACATCCTAAAATAAGCTTTCAGTACATATGAATGGTGTCACATACATCACAGTGGGGTGCCCCACAGTCAGGGGTCCCACCCACCTTGGTGGATCTGGGTCTCACCTAATGATCTCCTATTGGTATACCATTCTGATATGGTACCATGATTTGAGCCATCCATCTTCAGGCTACGACTATAGATAATCTACCGGCCGTACCATAATCATTCTTCTATTGTGATACTATCCTTTGATTTTTACTTGAATGCCAGTCGTTGAAAATTATTTCATTGGTTTAAATCACCTGCAAATGGCTATGAATTGCATCATCTTTGGGTATATAAGTTATCTTCTACTGCTTCCTATGATGTGGTCCACTTAGATTTCAATTTGCTTCATTTTTTGGACCATGTCTTAAAAGAACTGGAAAATCAGATAGACAACCTAGATATACAGCACGTACATTGAGGTGGGCCAGGGACTCACCCACGATAAGCTGTTACCACGGACTGGCAGAGGCAGATTGCATACTAATGCTGCTAGGTGGCTACCATACAATGCTATATGGGCCCAACATGAAGTTTATGTTTTATGCATGCTATATATCCATACATTTTGGATAATCATTTTAGTATAAGATCCTAAAAATTAGGCTGATCCATGTCTCAATTAGACCATACCACAAGAAAATAGTGGTGATTGAACACTCACTATTAAAAATTCTTAGGACCCACAGTAATAATTATTTGACATCCAACATGTTGGTTAGATCAAACAAACTTAGATGAAAGGAAAACATAAATATCACATTCATCCAAAACTTTTAGGGCCAATTTATGGATGCTACCAAATACGTTGCCTTTTCTACTCATGACAGTAGACAAGTGATATACTCAAATACGTTTGGTTTATAATTAGTTATAAGTAACTTTTTTACTTAAAAGTATATAATCACTTAATTTTTTATTTTTAGTTTTTATTTTTTACTTGTCTACTTTTCATAAATTGAGGGGCTGGGAGAGACAAAAGAGAGGAGAAGCTGATAAATATATTATTTACCAAACATACTTATTTTCTCAGGTAAACCATTAATAAAATAAGTAGCTTATCTTAAGTGCCTCCAAGAAGTTTTTAATAGTGGAAATTAAATCACCACTTTTTCCTGTGGTGGGGTCCATGGGAGCTTTGGATCTACCTTAGAAAAATGGGTAAGGGCTTCCAGAAAATGCATAGATCATGGTAGGGCCCACATGATGTATGGGTCTATTTCCTCTCTCTCCATAAACCAAAATGAAAAGTGATAAAATGCATTTGGGTTCATTTCCTCTCTCTACCATCCCATGAACAAAGCTTCTCATGGAAAGATGAAGTTGATAGCAAAATCTCCATCTTATATATTACTTGTCATCTGCTTTGGGTGGATACATCTCTTTTATTTGATTGGGAGGTCCACAGCTCAAACTGCTACTACAGATCCATCTGAAGGTATGTTCAGCACGTGTCTGCATCTTTATGTACGTACTATATGGGACCTGCATGCAGTTGCCAATACTCCCCTTAACGGGAAATCGGAATTTTGTTTAGATTTAGTGCTCATAGTTGGATTACTCCACTTGGACAGCCCAATTCAGTCCAATTCATTGATCTGAATTGTTCATTACATCCAACCTATGTTTTATGGCCTATCATGAAAACATCACACAAATCCAACAAATTTAAACCATTGATCAACGGGTTTCAATATGGACGGTCAAGATTTCTTACACTAAAATAGGTCCAATCGACAATCTGATCCATCTATTTGTTAGGACACATCATGGATTGCTTATCATTCTAAAGAATCACTTTTTTAGGGAATCGTAGTCATCCCATCCATAGGTAAAACAAGGATGGATTAGAGCATTTGATCAGTGTAGTTTTTGCACGGTGGTCCATGAAATGTGTTGTAGGCTTGATAGACGGTTCAGATCGATCGATTGAACTGTGTAAATGGATAAATGCAACTAGAAACACCGGAGCATTTCTCTACATTAAAAGTACCAGTTTTATTATTTATTTTAATTTTAATTTTATTTTTGCCTTTGTGATTAAAGTTTTGGTTGGCTTTCTTGCAAAATAATAGAACCCATGTGAGATTTTAAGCTATTTTTTGGGTTTTTGTTCTCAAAAGAGAGAATTATCGTGTTGGGGGATTTGGAATAGTCAATGAGAGAGAGAGAGGGAGTCTGTGTCATCTTCACCGACAAAAAGAGAATTGGATCCAAAGAGTATATACTGAATTTTCGGTGTATATGCTTTTGTATCACCTCTGGTCATGGTTGGTCAGTGATGCATGCATGCAAGTATGCCCATTTCTTGGGGTCTTTAATTAATTTTTTTTTCTTGCCAAACAAGTGAAACCCATGTGAGAATTGTAGTTTTTTTTTATTTTTGGTTCTAAAAAAAAGATAGAAAAATCATTTGGGGAGTTTGGAATGGTCGTTGAGAGAGAGAGAGATTCACTTTCACCTATTTACGAGAACTTTTTCCAAAGAATATATGCTGGACTTTCGGTGTATCTACTTTTTATGCCTCTGTGATCATTGTTGGGCAGTGATGAATGGGGTCCACCACATGCTTGGTATTCGGGGATGTATGCACAGTCACTATTTGCCTTTATTACATGATCAGAACTCTGAAGTTGGTAAATAGCATATACACCCAAGAATTCGGTGTATCAGTAGGCAGTTACTTCTACTGTGAGTTTTCGTTTTGGGAAAAATCATTTTTCTGTGCGTTGCGGACTGGGTGAACCCTGGGAGGGCACCTATATTTATTTATTTTTTATCCACGCTGTCCATCCATTTTTCCAGCTCATTTTAGAGTATGGTCCCAAAAATGAATGAGATAAAAAGTTCAGGTGGACCACAGTAGGGATTGAATTCCAGCCATTAAAAAATTCTTGAGGGCCAAAAAGGTTATGGATCAAGCTTATCTATGTGTTTTCCATTCATCCAGGTCTGTGTGACCTTATCGACAGGTTGGATGGAAAATAAACGTTAGGGTGGACCCTAGGAAATTTTAATGGTTGGCGCTCAATGACCATTGTTTCCTGTAGTGTGGTTCACCTGAGAGTTATATATGCTTCGTTTTTTGCACTATGTTTTAAAATGATCTCGAAAAACGTTTGAACGGCGTGGATATAAAACACATACATCGAGGTGGGCCCTACCGTCAGATCCTCACCCACCAAAGTGTTACCCGGGTCTTGCCAAATCTGCGCCCTTTTCTGTGAAGGATTCTTAGGGACATTTTTTCTTTGTTTCTCCGTACTAGTGAATCAGATATCGCACACGTGGGGGGTTGCAAACGAGATCCATACTGTTCATCTGATGGTCACACATTGATATTCAGAAAATCATGCAGATTAGACAATCTCATCCATCTGATCAGATGATTTTTGGGGTCATTTGGTACCTGTACCTTTGACCATTCATTTGCAATCATCACAAGTAATGCAATCGGATGGCTAGGATTGTTGGGTGGGCGAGATTTTTGGAAGATGGCAGGTATCTGGTGGGCCTAGACAGATGAATGGCTGGATCACATATATGTGTTTTCTCACCATATATTACATATTTTATTTAAGTAAGATTGGAGCCGTTGTTATTGATAGCGAACGTTGAATTTAAAGAAATGATGACTTTTAGGAAATCTATTAGGTGGGTACCTTTGATTAGTAGGGCGCAGACCATTTAGTACAATGATTTTGATAAGATAGGTTTGCTAGAATAAATCCCGAGGCATTGCAATAGGGACTTTATCCTTTCTCTAAATGATCCAAACCATTTATATTATGGGCCACACCTTGGATGGGGAAACATAGATATCTTTAACTGGGTTAATAAGAAAGAGAGGAAATGATCCAATGCATCATAATACTAATGATATCCTGGCCCACAACCTGTTAGGGAGATTGTGGGGACCACCTAATAGTGTTTCTAACTCAGGCAGGAAGTGTTGAGATGTGGAGCTACATCTGGACGGGCGCTCAACTAGTCGAGTGCCCTGCTCGACCGGTCGAGTAGCCCACTTGACCAGTCGTGGACTGACTTGACTCAAATTCTAGCGAGTATCAATTTTTTAGTTCCACGGTACTCGACCGGTCGAGGCCCATGCTCGACCAGTCGAGGTTACGCAGATTCGTTTCCGGATTTGATGCGGACTGCAGATTTTTGAGTCGGTTTTCACAGATGTGCGAAAGGAGAGTGACCAAACTATAAATAGAGGTCCCTAGGGCTTTTCTAGGTATCATGAGAGTTATTCCAAGTATGGGTAAAGAGTTTTCTCTGTACTTGCAAGGGAAATGTTAGTATATTGCCTTGTAATCTTATTTTTCTTCATAGTTTTTTACCCTTGTTTGAGACTTTTTCACGTATATCTTGTCTTGTGGTTTGTTTGGAATGCTTTTATTCTTTTTCTAATTTATATTTCTTCTTGTTTATCATTTGTGGGTGAGACCGGAGATTGGATCTCGGTTCACTGTGTTGTTGGCGTGCTACGCAACAGAAAGTGGACTGTGATAATCTTACATAGCTGAATCATGACCGTTCATGCATGCCAACACGATCCATAATGTTGACTCTTAACACATTTCCATTGGATGGTCCAGTGGCCGCTCTAAACTCCATCTTTCGGCAATGGGGCCTGTCCGCCTTGCCTACGTGGAACATAAGTGGTGAACCATGCAGCGGGGTTGCCATTGATGATTCTAAGATCATCGACGATCAGGACATGAACCCTGCAATCAAATGCCTGTGCACGTTCGACAACGGGGCCACCTGCCACATAACAGCACTGTATGTATTCTAACACACCCCATCCATTCTATGATTTTGCTTCTTAGTCCCACCTCTTATCTTATCCCATGATGTGAACTGGGTTTGTTAATTGGCTGGGATTCTCTGAGTGGTTTCTTGGGCCACATCTCGGCCCAACTGTTAAATTGAATCAATGGGCGTGATGTCAGGCCCAATGAATAAATGGGCCTATCCAAGACTAACTAAATTAATTTGTATGGAGGTCCACTTTAGCATGATCAAGGTCCATTTAATGCTTTCATGAGTAAGGTTTAAAGTATTCTACGAAACCAATCTATATCACTTGATAAATATTAGTAATGTCCATGAACAATATGGTTGGCCTGAAAGAACCCGATATGGGGAAAACAATGTCATTTAGGTGGTGAACGATTCAATGCCTGATACACTGATTTTAAACCTTGGTCATGAGCCATTTCTGAGGAGCTGGGCTAGACCTCAGGCAGGCCATGCCCCTATCAGCATAGTGGTACATCTCGTCCTCGGAAATATCTAGGGAGTTTTTTAGGTTTTTCTTAGGACCGATACTGTTGGGAGAATCTCACTCAACAGAAAATTTAAAATGTATTTATTATAAATTATTAAATAATAAAAAATGCAACAAAGCATTTGGAGGTAAATAGTTTTTTAATAAAAATGGGAAATTGCAGAAAAAAAAAAAAAAAACCATCGAAGGTTTGGGCGAATGGCTAGATTGTGGGTGTGCTCCTCACGGACGTGCTCCTCACGGACGCGAGTTTGATTCCCCTCCCCTATGCTTTACATGAAGCACGTGGTTTGAAGGTGATTGTGCGCATCCAAAAGGATTAGCTTGCCTTAAAAAGTGGTGGGACACCCTGTTGACATCCAAAAAAAAAATATTGCAAAAATAATAGGTCTATATATAATTTATAAATCTAGTGATATTCTTAGGATATACCATCCAGCTTATTTCTCAGGAAAATATCACAAAAATTTGAAACTATTTATAACACTACCCAGCAAAATCCAACTGGTTGACAACCACCAATCAGGACTTTTCATCCGGTGGGCCCCACCCCAGAGATACTGTAACCCAAATTCCCACCAATCATATCATCCTAACCATCCATCTATAGCGACCATTGCTCCTTTTCTATGAATCACCCATCCATGGTTCACAGGCCAGAAAGTTAGTGATGCAGGACGGTCTAAATTAGAATGCATGAGTGAGCACAAAAATTATCCAGCAAAATAAACTAAGCAAATCAATTGAAATATTCACATTCCATGTCATAGTAAAGATAATAATAAAAAGAACATGCAATGGTTGCAAACCATCATCACAATCTTACATTACCATATTCAAATCATGCGTAGATTGGATCTGGCAAGGGATGAGACCTCCCGATCTTGCATGGTTTCAATCCAACAATCAATGCAGCTTCTCTAATTCAATATATTTTTTTTCTTTCTAAATAGCCGTAACAACTGTTATGACCCATAGGGTAACAGCAGTGTTACCATGTTATTGAATAGCTTGGTTATTTTGAATAAGGCACTGTTGTTTCATACTAAGTTTTAATCATTGTAATAGACCGTACATCATCTATGGTATCTATGGTATCATCTCCTAGTTTCACTGATGCTTTATGGTAGACTAATTCACTTACAACCTATTCAACAGTTGAGATTCTAGAAACATGCTTATTGCTCTATCGATATTGTTTCACCACAAGTACACAATATGTTTGTTGGGTCGAATATTTTTTATTACTAGAAGCATTAAAATTTTGAATAGGCCGGTGGCCTGAACGGTTCAAAATCCGAGCCGAAGCCAACCCAATTCTTTTCCATTCACAGCCCCAAGAAGCCTTGTACTTGGCAATGGGTTGATTGATCTTAAGAGCCTTACAATCCAATACACTTAAAAGACACTCATGTTTTAATTTTGCTAAGACCAGCAGGTCAAATTTATGAGATTAGGCCGAGCCATTAGGTCAACTCGTCCGAGTCTCGACTCATTCGTCGACTGAGCTGAGTCTAAGTTCCTAGTTTAAAAACACTGATAAATTCTTTTTTATTTTTCAATTTATTTTCTTTTCTCTTCAGGAGAGTTTTTGCTTTGGATGCAAGAGGTCCAATCCCGGAAGCGCTTGGGAATCTGACGCGTCTCACCAATCTGTATGGATTTCTCCTCCTTAGAATAACTAGTTCATGACCAAACCACCTTTTTCCTCATGGGGGTGGTTTAAGCATATGAGAGTTTCAATTTGAGCTGACCCATCTTATTGTGGTCTGGGCTTCGCTATAATTTTTGAGCCTGCAAACTTGGGTCTACTTCATACCCAACAAATAAACAGACTCTGTACAGGCTCAATTTAATAATACAGAACTCATCACCTGCAGCCCACATGCAGCCGAAGTGTGTCATTTGTGTCAGGACATCATGTAAACGGTGGGCCCCACCATGAAGATCATGTGGCCCGGAAATCCGGCCAATCTGCTCATTAGGCAGGCTGCTTTACTTAGAGAGTTGCATACACCATTGAAATCAAAAGATGGCCAATGGTCTAACTCAGTGTAGATATATGGCCCACCTATTGCATGGATCGGCCTACTTTTCTAGACAAGTTATCTTCATTGTGGGGCCCACCAATCTCTCACCAACTATGAATGTTGATTCCCAATCAGAGCCAGACATTTACCCATTAATAGCATTATGGGCGAGGCCTTGGAATAGCTATCAGACTCTAGAGGTCAGTGCCCATAAAATAAATGATATGGTCTTGTGCTCACGGGCTCAGGCATCTGGGCGATTGTTTCAGAGAAGCAATGTAATAAGCAAGGCATGCAATCTGTAACACCCATCAGGTGGGCTGCTATCAGAAAGTGAGCCAATCTGTGGGGTCCCTCCTAATGAGAAATTGGGACCATTTGATATGTGTGGCCCATCCTTTCTGCTTGAATACTTCTAGTCTACCACCACTAAGTACAATTTTGGGTATATATTTGCAGGAATTTGGGTCAAAATTATTTAACTGGTCCCTTGCCTTCATTTATCGGCAATTTAACATCCATGGAATACATGTAAGTTACGTGACAACTTCTAAATTAAAATTAGTTTGGCCATGATCATGATGTGGATGATGGTCATTAATGCAGGGGCATTTTCACATCGGGCTTGAGTGGGGTGGCCTGTGGGATGTAGGGGTACACTCGGGGTGGGTGGCTTGTGTGAGGCGGCCCCCACCCGTGTGAGGCAGGTGGCTCATGCATGTGAGGCGGAACCCATGTGAAGTGGGGCCCATGAGGGGGGTTCGGACGAGGTCCTAACCCTTGCGATGTAGGGTCTGGGCTATGAGATAAATGGATTGATTTGCCACTGTCTATCAGTTCAAGCTTTTAGAGCAAGTGGCTAATTGTCTTGCATCACAGTGTCAGTTGCAAATTTTGACCCATCCATAACAGTCCCTTTATCAAGCCCTGCCCCATCAAGAAAGGGGGCCCAAAAATCCAACCATCTCAACATATGGGGCCCATTGAGTGACACAATACATATGGCCCAAATCAATACTTATCAAAGCAAACTCATTTCTAATTCATTCATTTGTGGATCTATGCCATTAAAATTTACATTGATCTTTTTTTTTAGGACCTTTGGTATCAACGCGTTGTCTGGAAGCATCCCAAAGGAACTCGGAAACCTTCGAAGTCTTAAATCATTGTAAGATATCTTTAATTCCTTAATTTATACTTAAATTATGTAATTTTCAATTAATTTAAGATGAAATTTGGCTCTGATTAGAGTAAGGAATTGTTCAATGATCTAGTGGAACCACTGACACTAATTTTTGGTGCAAGCGATTGTTATAATCATCCAATCTTGATCAGACGAAGTGTCACACATGGACCACTACTCTGGACCCGACACTATGGCAACTACCAACTTCTCATTAGTCCTGATATGGCTGTCAAAAGGTCGGATTCTATAGTACCTGTGCTTGGGCTAACTTGGTTCAGGTCATGCCTGGTCCAGATCCTTTCCAGTCAGGGTCCAGTTCTTGAAGATCCAGACCAGGATCCTATCAGGTTTGGGTTCCCATCGGGTAGCTCTCGGGTCTTTGAATCTAGATTTCGAGTTGGGTTTGGGACAAATAAGAGCATTTACATGGTTGAGCCCACCCAATGGATGGATTAGATTGCAGACACATGTGCCACTTTGACACAGGCATGGTGTGTAAACGGGCTCTCAGAAACCTTATTTCTTTTACTAGAATAATCAACATGTATTAAAAATATAAATCTAATATTAAAACTAATTGGACCCGACCCGATCCAGCCTGATTTTAACTGGTCCATCACATGGATCCAACCCGAACCTGATATCCATAAAGTGCCCTTGCAGGTGGGTACTTGACCAATCATCAAGTGTCTACGTGGTATTTTTCTAGTAGTTGGACAATGAATTTATCATTTTGCTTGAATTATTTTGATTTGGATTCTGTTGCAGGGGCATTAGTTCAAATAGTTTCAGTGGGTTACTCCCTCCAGAGTTGGGGAATTTATCAACTCTGGAACAACTGTAAGTTACTAATCCTATCTTTGATACCCAGCCCATCTACACAAGTACACATCCAAGCCATCCATCTGGTCGTCCACCCACAGCAGATGGCCAGGCCCGAAAAGCAGATAGTTCCATTTATTATGTGGGCCACAGTGTAAAATGTTTACAGCCAGCTGAAGCAAGTTTTTTAGCCATCTACCTGTTCAGTACACTATGGCCCACCGAATGAGTGGCCCAGCTTGTCTTTTAGGCCAGGGCTGCTAGGAGCTGGGTAGTAATCATCTGATCTTTATGATGTATGTCACACAAGCTATTTTATTTCATTATGCATGGGCCCATTACTAGTTTACAGCATGATACTTCCATGGCCCACCCATTATATTTGATTGCTGTGTCAATGCATCTATGTCTGGGCATCATGAACAAAAAGGAATGGTGTACAGAAGAATGATTGCAGACAGATCAAGATCTTCAAAGTGATCAAACACTAAGGCCCACTGAAAGTTGATTTCTCAACATTCTTAATATCACTAGAAATGTAGCAAAAGAACCATCCAAAAAAAAAAAAATTCAGCTACAAAAACTAGATTACTATGGGTGGACCCCACCATCTGATCACAATCATGTTCCAACCTTACAGTGGTTGGTCCACGATGCACTAATGATCCAATGTATGCTATGGGCTACTGCCTTTTTTTTTTTCTTCTTATTACACCAACCATCAAGCACGTATGAGAATATATAACTTGCAGTTGAACTCACGAACTTTTTTACTTGGACAGTTACATGAACAATGCTGGCATCAGCAGTCCGATTCCTTCAACATTTGCCAGACTAGTAAACTTGCAGACAGTGTCTCTCTCTCTCACACACTTTTGATTTGCTTTTAAGCAATGAAATTATCTTAAATTTGAATTCTTTACACTGTAAGCATGTTATAATCTCAGGCGGCTCTCTGATAATGAGTTCAATGGCTCGATACCCAACTTCATAGGGAATTGGACTAAGCTTAAATCTCTGTAAGTTAATATATATAATGAGATTTGCTCCTTCCTCTCCATTTAATCTTTTCTATTTTCCGTCTTAAGGTTGCAATCAAACCGCTTATCGGCCTGGCCATGGCCTTTTTTTTAAAAAAAAAAAAAAAAAAAAAAAAAATTTTTATACTGCAAATAGTCATAATAGATAAGATCTCAGACTAGGTCCGGGCTCGGCCATTTTATTTACCAGACCTGAAATTCAGGCTCAAGCCCTGCCAGCCATGACTGCAACTTACCCAGAAACTGTAATGGGTACTTGCCCTGACTCGTTCTTACTCGGTCAGGTTTTGGAGTGCGACTCAACCCAGTGGCTCATTCTGTTCTCACTGATACCGAGCCAGAGTCAACTGCATATTGGATAATATCTCGAACCATGAGATAACCGAGCCTAAAATCAGGCCCGCGACTGGCCATTTGATAATTGTAGAGAATTTTAACTCATGAATGCTAATGTAGGAGGATTCAAGGCAATGCTTTTCAAGGTCCAATACCATCGAGTTTTTCTAATTTAACATCGCTAAACGATCTGTGAGTATTCGCATTGCTTAGTCATCTCCAATTTAACTACATTTTTTCTTTTATTATTGTTGTTGTTTAATTGACTATCTGATGATCATATAGGCGAATTAGTGAGATAACGAACGGGATCCCATCGTTGGCATTTGTTAAGAATATGAAGAACTTAACCATCTTGTAAGTGATCCGGGTACTAACTTATATTTGTTTTTGTTTGTTGCTGCTGCTGTTGCTGTTGTTCGTGATCTTGTTATTGTTCTGATACAATTGAATTCTGTGTTTTGTGCAGAGTCTTGAGAAATAATAGGATTTCGGATACAATTCCATCTGACATTGGAGAGTATCAATCACTGCAGCACCTGTAAGTTGTTCACATCTCCTATATTTGCACTAGTGATTAGCCCAGGTCCACCCATGAAAGCCATCAAAACAGGCCTAGGTATGGCCTGAGGCTGAGCCAGAACAAAAAGAGCTGTGTACCATGGGAGCAGGCCCAATCCATTTATTCTTTGGTCATGGAAATAGGCCCAGGCCCAGTCCACCAGCCTAAAAATGAGACACAAGTCCAGTTGGGCTCAAAAACTCTCAATGAGCTATCTAGGTCCATTAATATCCCTAGTAGTTGGTTTGCTGCTTGCTTCGAATGCTATCACATCAGTCAGTTTGTATTTTGTTTTTTCTATTGTTAAATCATTTCTTTGTTTTACATTTTCAGGGATTTGAGCTTCAACAATTTAACCGGTGAAATTCCAAGTTCTCTCTTCAGTTTAACTTCTCTTAGTTACTTGTAAGATCGAAACACCCTTTTATTCATGTCATTTTCATGTTGGTCCTCGCATATGATTTTTAACATGAGTTCAAATCAAACAAAAATGTTTCTACATGAGGCTTGATGTACAAATAGACGTGTGTAAATGACACCCAATCCATTCTTCATGTGGAAGTAGGCATGGGTTCCCACACCATTTTGGATGCGCATGGGTAAAGAAGCTAGTCCATTTGAATAGGATTTGTCTTGCCACGGAATATAGAAACATTGACGAGTATGGGATTGGTAGATACATTGAAACGAAGGAGAGTTAGCATAGCTTGTGTTTAGGAGACTAAATGCAAAGGGGCCAAAATTAGAGAAGTTGATGGATATAAAGTTTGGTATATAGGAAATGAGTCACAGATTGATAGAAGTGGGGTAGTGATGGTGGTAGATAAAATTTTAGATGTTAAGAGAATAAGTGACAAGATTTTATTAATAAAAATTGTGTTAGGAGAGGAGATAATCAATGTTAATAGTAATGCAAGAAATTACAAACGGATATAGGATATTTGTAGGAGACTCAAATGGTCATGTGGGAAAAAGAGTGAGGGTATAAGAGCATACATGGAAGAGATGGGTTTGGGAGAAGACATGAGATAGGGGATGCTGTCCTTGATTTC
Organism: Magnolia officinalis; assembly: GCA_021015155.1. Lineage (NCBI taxonomy): Eukaryota > Viridiplantae > Streptophyta > Magnoliopsida > Magnoliales > Magnoliaceae > Magnolia > Magnolia officinalis. The sequence goes on along the minus strand of JAJHSJ010000017.1, from coordinate 53,484,391 downwards.
GTTATGGCATAAAGTCTAGCTCTAGCAAGAACATACTTTAAAAAGAGAGATGAATGTTTAATAACTTTGAAAAATGGATCATACACAAGCCATATAACCTTCTTTCTACTTTGGAAAACAAAATGATTAATATCAAGAAATTGCAAGGTCTTACCAAGAGATAGTCTGACTGGCCAACAAAGGTTATGGATGTTTGCATTAAGAGATGGAAGAAAGTGAGTGAAAATAATAGGTGTAAAAAAACTAAGTGGTGGAGTTTAAGAAGATAGAAAACAATGTTCTTTATAAATAAATTGATGGAAGAAAGAAAGTGATGATGAGGAAGAAGTAAATGTTATATGGAATGAGATTGTTGAGTGCATTAGGGAAGTAGCAAAAGAATGTTTTAGGAGTATCTCGAGGGGCCAATCATGTAAGGAAACTTGGTGGTGGAATGACAATGTACAAAAATCTATTCAAGAGAAACATATTGATGTAGAGCGGGTCACGGACAATTACATGGCAAAGATGGATCAGTCGGCGACAGAAGTGATCTGGACCATCAGACCTTAAATCAGGCGTATCTCGCAATCCGGGATGAGTTAGCCGACGAAAAATATGTGATTTTGTGGTAGAACGAGCTACTTTAGCCAACCAACCCTGCTATGCCGGGTTGCGACGCTCGGAATTGCGAGAAACCCCTGATTTGACGGTCGTTTCCCTGTTTCAATTTCGTTTTTACTATAAATAGTAAGTTTTAGTTTGCTTATAACTCTTCATTCGTCGGGCTTTAGGAGTTGCGCCCAACATGAAAGGTTGGTGAAGCCAAATAGGACACTTACTATTTTTGGCCGAAAACCTTGCGCACTAGTAGACATCATGACCGTCTATAAATAGTAAGTTTACTATTTATAGTAAGTCATGAATTCTAGGAGTCCTAGTTGTAGTTTGATTCTGATTTCTTTCCCATTGCTTAGTACCCTTATTTAAAGGGTTGTGAACTCATTTTTATTCATTCATTAATCTATTTCGAATTTATTTAGAATTTATTTCTATTTTCTGCTCTCTTTTCTCGTGGATTCAAGAAGTCTCTGTGAGGAGTCCAGAGAAGTTCCGTGGATTCGGAATAGTTATCCTCTTGAGGAAGACGGTGCTCGACCTCACGTCCTCCACTGCGTCACATATGTTTTAAAACACGGAAAGAGAGTAGAAATAATGAGAATTCTGAACAATGTAGTGTTGTTAACAGATGTCTTAAATCTAAGAAAATTCGACTAGCCCGGAGAAAGTTAGGCTAAAAGTCCAGCAACAATGTATTTTGGAATTTTCGAGAAATTCAACCAGTCAAAGGACAGGTTCGACTAGTCGAAGGGCACCCTTCGACTAGCCCTAGCTCTGGCTCGACTAGTCGAAGGTTACGCAGACTGCATAAATTTGAAGCGGTTTCGGACTATTTCAAGTCGGTGTGAAAGTAGGGTTTTCTAAACTATAAATAGGAGTTCCTAGGGCTATTCTAAAACATGCTAAGGCTTCCTAAAAGTATTCAAATGGTTTCTAAAAGGGTTCTAGGGTTTACAAAGGGTGTAGCAAGGGTGAGATTCGAGGTTGTTTGAATTGGGTAAGTCCTTTCTCTTTGTAATTTTTGCTTTCATAGTAAAGATCTGCGCTTTGTGCCGTGGTTTTTTCCCGAAAGGATTTTCCATGTTAAATCTTTGTATTCTCTTGTGTTTGGTTGGTACTCTTAGATTGTTATTCTAGATCCATCTCTGTGTGATTCCGCAGAACAATCCCCAACATGTAGAAATGACAAAAAGATTGCCAAAAAAGTAGTCAGGCCAAGTTTAAGGCATATGATGATCTTCACAATAGACTGGGGACAAGAGATGGTGAGAATGATGTCCTCAGACTTGCAAAAAATGAGACAGATGAAATGTAGGGAATAGATAATGTTAGATCCATTAAGAGTGATAACTAGACGATGCTAGTAATGAACAATGAGATCAATGAAAGGTGGAGAAGCTATTTTCGGGACTTGTTAAATGATGACAATTCTGAGAGCACATGGATAGAAGAGAACCATAAAATAAAATGACGTCGGAGACCGTAGATACGTTCATAGGATCAGGATCTTTGAAGTGAAGAAGCTTTGAGAAAGATGAAAAGAAGAAAGACCCTTGGACCATATGGTATATCAATAGAGGTTTGGAAGTGTACGGGAGATATTAGGTTATTTTGGCTAACAAAGTTGTTCAACAAGATTATTAGAACAAAGAAAATGCCAAATAAATGGAGAAAGGTATAATACTACCTATTTATAAGAATAAAGGAGATAAAGAATTACACTATAACTATCGTGGAATTAAATTTATGAGCCATACTATGAAACCATGGGAGAGTGATTGAGAAAATACTAAGGCAAGAGAGAATTGCATTAGAAAATCAGTTTGGTTTCATGCCTGGGAGGTTTACCACCGAAATTATTTTTGTACTTAGACAATTGATGAAGAATTATAGGGAGAGGAGGAAGGATCTACACATGATTTTTATTGACTTAGAGAAAACATATGATAGGATTCCTAGAGAGTTAATTTGGTGGGTGTTGGGAAATAAAGGAGTTTCAAGAGGATATATTGACATGATTAAAGATACGTATAAGGAGTAGTAACAAATGTGAGGACCATTGGTGGAGAGACAACTGAATTCCCAATTATTATAAGCTTGCACAAAGGGTTGGCATTATGCCCGTACCTTTTCATATTGGTTATGGACGAGTTAACGAGGCATTTAGAAGAAGTGATCACATGGTATATGTTTTGCAGATGACATAGTTTTGATAGATAAAGCAAGAAGGGGCATGCACACAAAGCTAGATTTATGAAGGGTGCTTTGGAATGTAGATGATTTAAAATTAGCCGGACTAAAAATAAAGTATATGGAGTATAACTTTAGTAACAATAGAAAATGCCAAATAAATGGAGAAAGGTATAAACTACCTATTTATAAGAATAAAGGAGATAAAGAATTACACTATAACTATCGTGGAATTAAATTTATGAGCCATACTATGAAACCATGGGAGAGTGATTGAGAAAATACTAAGGCAAGAGAGAATTGCATTAGAAATCAGTTTGGTTTCATGCCTGGGAGGTTTACCACCGAAATTATTTTTGTACTTAGACAATTGATGAAGAATTATAGGGAGAGGAGGAAGGATCTACACATGATTTTATTGACTTAGAGAAAACATATGATAGGATTCCTAGAGAGTTAATTTGGTGGGTGTTGGAAATAAAGGAGTTTCAAGAGGATATATTGACATGATTAAAGATACGTATAAGGAGTAGTAACAAATGTGAGGACCATTGGTGGAGAGACAACTGAATTCCCAATTATTGTAAGCTTGCACAAAGGGTTGGCATTATGCCCGTACCTTTTCATATTGGTTATGGACGAGTTAACGAGGCATTTAGAAGAAGTGATCACATGGTATATGTTTTACAGATGACATAGTTTTGATAGATAAAGCAAGAAGGGGCATGCACACAGAGCTAGATTTATGGAAGGGTGCTTTAGAATGTAGATGATTTAAAATTAGCCGGACTAAAATAAAGTATATGGAGTATAACTTTAGTAACAATAGGAGTGAAAAGTAGGAATTAGTTAAGGTTGTTGACCAAGAAGTTTTCCAGAATGACCACTTTCGATATGTTGGGTCAATAATTTGTGTTGGTGGAGAGATTGAGAAGGATGTTGCCCATAAAATTCAAGTTGAGTAGAAGAAACGTGCATCTGGAGTATACGTGATCGTCATGAACCTCTCAAAGGGAATTTTTATAGGATATTTATAAGACCAATAGGAGTGAAAAGTAGGAATTAGTTAAGGTTGTTGACCAAGAAGTTTTCCAAAATGCCCACTTTCGATATGTTGGGTCAATAATTTGTCGTAGTGGAGAGATTGAGAAGGATGTTGCCCATAAAATTCAAGTTGAGTAGAAGAAGTGTGCATCTGGAGTATACATGATTGTCATGAACCACTCAAAGGGAATTTTTAAAGGATAGCTATAAGACCAACCATGCTTTGTGGGAGGCCAATTAAGGAACAACATGTTCATAGGATGAGTTTAGCTAAAATGGTGATGTTGAGATTTATGAGTGGCAAGATGAGGAATGATAGAATTAGTAGCCAATGCATTTGATGGAACTTAGTAGCAGAACCAATGGGTAATAAGACGAGGGAAAGGAGACTTGGATGGTTTGGTTATGTGTAACGGGATGCACTACTTAGAAAGAGATAGGCGGAGCAAGTTGTTGGCTGTAAAAAGGACCAGGAGGAGGCCCAAAAGGACATGGATGGTAATTGTTATATTTTTAACAAAAACACGATAAAACTCGAACATAGTTTTCAAAAATCCAATTTTAATTAACCATAGGATCTTCAAACGTTGATAATGTCAATTTCTTAACCTCTTAACCTACGATGAACGATTTATATCATTTGTTGGTGTGGAGTGTTGTGATTATGATGTAGAAATTTCTTGTTTGTTAATGTTGATCCTCCGGTGTAGGAGGTCTCTCCCAGATCTATCCTAGATTGATGGAGAGTGAGAGCCCACGCCAACATAGGGTAGGGCTGAGATGACGCACCACGTGTCCATACTTGGATCCCACATGCACGCGTAGAAGAGGAGGAAGAGGAGAAGGCACAACGAGGAGAGAAGAAGAAAATTGAACTCTCCCTCCCTCTCTCTCTCTCACACCTAAGGGGGGGACGTTGAGGACTCTCTCTCTCTCTCTCTCTCTCTCTCTCTCTCTCTCTCTCTTTGAGGGATGCTCTTCCATTTGGGATAAGATCTATTACATAAGGAGAGATTATGACAAAAGGCCCATAGAGTCTTCCGTGGGGGGAACACAATTTTATGATGCTTAGAAAATTCACTAGTATCACAACATAATGGTTTAAGAACATTAATAAAAGGAAAGATAAGTTTTAGCTTGGATAAAGATGGATGTCCTAAACGACAATGTCATCTGGATATAGAGTCTTTATCTAAAGAGAAAAAGGCCCATAGGTCTCACATGAGTATCATTGAGAAAGTAAACCCCAACACAGTTATGGCCCCCACCAATCAACTACTTCATCTGGAGCTCCTGAAAGACATAATGAGAAGGGAAGAATGTTACAGAGCAATTTAATGACTTAGTAAGAGAACTAATAAACAATAGGTTTAATGTAAAAGAAGGAACTTGTAGAACAGAGGATAACTGCATGGAGGGATAAAGGGTAATGGACCCTGTTTCAGAGATGCAAGATTGATTACCATATGCAACTTTAACAAAGCTAAGCTGATTAGAAGTTTGATAAGAGTAAAAAAAGGTCGAGCTTACTGGTCATGTGAGATGTAGCCTCAGAGTCAATAACCTACGAGAGAGATGATGAGGACACATGGAGGAAAATACTTGACTGGACCAAGCTTGAGTTGGAAGTAGAACTCACGTATCGATTATGACACTGCATCAAAACATCGTACGCTTCTCTAGATATAGTGACAGAGTCGCTTGAAGTAGACATACCGTAGGATAATGCTGAAGGCACCGAACAAGTCTTCTCAGAGTCGAATGACATTGTACTAGTCATACAAGCACCTAGGTCAGCCAACAATATCCCAACATTGATCAATTATATGATTAGTACCACCACAATGGGTGCAAAAACGAGGAGGACCATCATGACCACAGCCACGTCCACCAAAGGTGCGGATATCACGACCATGTCTATCACGAGCTCGACCGGCCCCTGCCTTGACCACCATAATTAGGAGAATGACTACTGCTTAGAGAGCTCCAACTAGAAGCCCTAGAGCTAGAACTAGGAGAAGGATGGTCTATAGTTATATAGGCGGATCTGTCAGTGACCACAAGAATAGTAGGAGACGGGAAGTCAACTCTCTAAACAACAGCATAGACCACCGGAAGTGAAGGAAGGGGCTCCATAGCCAAGATCTGACGACGTACACTTTAGTATTCTAGATTCATTCTGGAAAGGAATTGCATAATTTGAATCTCTTCACGTTGTTGCCAAATGAGCTCATGGTCTTGAGTACCATGAGAAGGAAAAGGATGGTACATATCTAGCTCATCCCACATACCATGTAAAATAGTGAAAGACTCCTTTAAGCTTCTGGCATCCTATTGAAGCTTACATATGTCTGAGACCAGCTTACGCGCTCTGGATATATTGGTATCTATGAGAATATTCTGTATATGAGTTGTCATGGGTTATCATTAGTTGTAATATAGTATGTATAGAGAAGCACTAAATAACTTTCCTTGTATAGACTTGTAGAATGGTAATTTAAACCCACCTTTGGGTTGAAGCAATACAGAAAATACTCAAGGAAAATTCTCCAAATTCTTGGGTTAACATGGTATCAGAATTACACATCTGAACCTGCCGCACTAACATCATCCAGCCGCTCCTCCATTGATTTCGGTGGCCCAAACCTCCATCTGCAGGTCCCATTTCTTCTAACAACGGCTATTGTCGTTGTGCGTTCTCCAAATCTGGTGCTCGTCTCCATCAAATTGTGAAATCTGATCTCGATCTCCATTTCCCAACCCTCCTTCTCCAAGCAACAACCAACACTAGTGACGACCCGCACCAGCAACGCCTCTAGACGCGAACGTCCGTCTTTTCGACCACTCTTCTCCTCCTTTTTTTGCCGGATATTGCATTTTTCGTACCATATCCGGATCATCCACTCGTTTTCAGTGAACTGTCCAAAATCGGATCATCTAATGCAGTTTTCCGGTCTTCTCTTCATGAGATTGTGCTTCCCGTCATAGATCTGTTATCTTCCGACAATATTCCAGTGAAAATTAGATCATTTGTGCAAATTTCCAGCCGATTTCACTGGAGATTGCATTTTCCGGCACAAATCCTATCATCGCAAATTGCATTCTCATGTTGTTTCAATGGAACTATTCATCTCCCGACGACAGTAACTTCGGCAGATCTCCATCTGTTTTATTCCATTTTTCGGCATGCCACTTCCGGCTTGATTCGACGAATCCCCTGATAGATTATTCTCCATCGACGATAGCGGTACTGTTAAGATGTGGAGCTACATCTGGGACCGTCTTCAACCGGTCGTAGGGTCCGGCTCGACTCAAAGTCCAGCGAGCATCGTTTTTTGATCCTGAGGTGCTCGACCGGTCGTGACCCATTCACGACCGGTCATAGGGGTCGCTCGACCGGTCGTGCAGTCTGCTCGACCGGTCGTAGTTACGCAGATTCGTTCCGCAATTTTGCGCGGATTTCGTGTCGTCGCAAGTCCTTTCACAACTGGGATGCGAAAATGAGAGTTGCCTAAACTATATATAGGTGTTCCTAGGGCTTTTCTAGGTGAATTGGAATATTGAGGAAATAATTCTAAGGTGTGGGCAAAGGGTTTTCTATGTTCTTCCAAGGGAGAGGTTAGTATATTGCCTTGTAATCTTCGTTCTTCATAGTGGAAGTTTGTATCCGTGGTTTTTTATCCTAGTTTGGGGTTTTTCCACATATATCTTGTCTTGTGGTTTGTTTTGAATGCTTTGATCTATTTATAGTTTATATTTCTTCCTGTTTATCGTTTGTGGGTGAGGCCTGAGATTGGATCTAGGCTCACAGCAATGTTGGCGTGCTACGCAACAAGCACTACCTCTGCATCACCAGAAATCAGTGGTACATTTCTTCTTCGTGGTTAAATTTTTATGGCATCCATGAATCTCTTCGATAAAATCGAAACTATCCATGTTAGGTTGGATGAGAATTTTTTTTTTCCTGTGGCAGTTTCAATTCAAGCACTTTCTAGCAGGAAAGAACCTCTACGGCTAGTGGATGGTTTTATGGGCAAACCAAATGATGAAAAGGATGATGAGATTCAGACACTTGAAGAGAATGCTACTTGGACGCTGGTTCCATTACCTGAGGAGGAGAAAATGATAGGTAGTAAATGGGTATATACTGTGAAATTAAAATTTGATGGGAGCTTAGATCAATACAAAGTAAGGTTGTAAACAAGAGTATAGAGTTGATTATGATGTGACATTCGCTCCAGTGGAAAAAAATGAAAACGGTCCGTTCCTTGATTGCTATAAGTTCTTCTAAAGGTTGGCAACTCAGTCAACTCGATGTCAAGAATGCTTTCCTCCATGGGAATCTTAAGGAAGAAGTTTACTTGAAGCAACCTCCCGGTTATAAGTCCAAGGATTTACGCTTAGTTTGCAAGCTATCTAAAGCTTTATATAGGCTCAAACAAGCACCAAGAGCATGGTTTGAAAAATTCCATGGGGTGTTAACTATAGCGGGCTATTCTCAAAGCAAATATGACTCATCACTATTTATTCTCAAGTTTAATTTGGGCTTTGTTGCTTTATTGGTCTATGTTGATGATATTCTCATCATAGGTAGTGACGTTCAAGGAATTGCCGATCTCAAATCATTATTTCACTCCTCATTTCATATGAAAGATATGGGGCCATTAACATATTTTTTAGGTCTTGAAATTTCTCGTAATACTTAAGGTTATCTCATAAGTCAACGAAAGTATAACTGTGATTTGATCAAGCTAGCAAACATTACAAATAACAATACACATGAGACTCCTATGGAATTAAATGTCAAGTATGAGAAAGATGATGGAGACCTCTCAGATGTTACATCCTATAGGCAGCTGGTGGGGGAGCTTAGTCTATCTCACTATGCTTCGTCCTAATATCTCATATGCAATTCATGTTGTTAGCCAGTTTATTAAGGCACTTTGCAAATTGCATATGATGGTAGTTCATTGCATTATTCGATACCTTTGAGGTACCCTCAATCAGGCGCTTCTTTTTCCTTCATCGCACGATCTACAATTATCTGCTTACTCTGATGCAGATTGGGCAGGATGTCCCATTTCACGACGGTCCACTACTGGTTATCGTGTTTTCTCGGGACAATCATTGGTTAGCTGGAAGTGTAAGAAGAAAACCACGGTATCTAGATCCAGCACAAAAGCTGAATATCGTGCAATGGCAGAATCATGTAGTGAAATTACTTGGTTCCGAGGATTGTTGATAGATCATGGGATTCATTTGTCTTTTCCGACTCCATTATATGCTGACAATATCGGTGTTATTCAGTTGGCTTCCAATCCAGTATTTCACGAGCGCACTAAACACATTGAATTTGACTGCCACTTTGTAAGAGAAAAATACACAGCTGGAATCATTTCTCTTTTCATGTGACATCAGAGCTACAACTTGCTGATTTATTTACCAAAACTATAATTAACCTTATCCCGTCATAGGTTTCTTTGTGGCAAACTAATGTTGGTTCATTAACCCACATTAGTTTGAGAGGGGGGGGGGGGGGGGGGGAGAGAGAGAATATTGTATATATGAGTTGTCATGGGCTATCATTAGTTGTAATATACTATGTATGGAGAAGCTCTAAATAAGCTTCCTTGTATAGTCTTGTAGAATGGTTATTTAAACCCACCTTTGGGTTGAAGCAATACAGAAAATACTTAAGGAAAATTCTCCAACTTCATGGGTTGACAGTATCTTCTAAATACATGTCCTGGATAGTATCCCATATCTTTTTAGATGATGTCAATCAAACATAACATAGTTGCTAATTGTAGCCCACATGCTGTTTAGAAGCTAAGCCATGACCTAGTAATTTTCTCTGTTCCAGGTTTTGAAATATTGATCCGTAGAGTCGAGAGGGTCATCCAAGATATACGAAAGTTTTTCTCTTCCACCTAGAAATAGCTTGATCGATTGGGCCCATTGTAGATAATAATTTCCATTCAATTTGACTATGGTGATCAACATGGTGTGAGACTCGGAGGGCCCCATAACAGCTCCAAAAGGGAGCTTATCCTCCCTATTAGAGTAATAGAGAAGACTGATGATGACCATATGTATAAACGGAAATCAATCAAGCAATCCACAACAGGACATCATATACACCCAACTCCCTGTGTGTAGTTGATGACCCAAACAGTTATAAATTTGAAACCCTCATATAACAGACCTGAATCTCAATAAAGATAGAGTAAAACCAGGTTGATGTATGCTAGGCGCATGGAATCCCACAAAACAATGAAACCCCCATAATTTTCCTTCGAAAACTGGCCCAAAACAGTGGAACCGCACATGAAAGACCCCACAAACTTGCTAAAACTCTGATGATTGAGTAAAACTCATGTATGGATGGTCAATAACAGTGAATCCAACCAACCGTATGGAGAGATTCCTTGGAAGAATCCCTTCGATTGGGAGAAACAACGCAAAATCTTGAAATGGGATCGTTTCCGGAACATATCTTGTGGGGCTCGAAACACACCTTAAACGATTCCAGAAAATACACAAAAATCACCATAAATCTTCTAAAATTAATATTTATCAACCCATACCTTTCTTGGACCACAAGTCTGTATGAATAGTACAATTGTTGATGCCAGCTGTACGGACCCTAATGTCAGTAGCCGCTAATAGCTCCAATCAAACTCTCGATCAAATAGGGATAGATCTGATACCAAGTAGAGGAGGTTTGTAGAAGAATGAGATGATTGGAAGAAAAAGAGAGGAAAGAGGTTAGGGTTTTTGTATTGTGATATTCACTAGAACACCCCTCTAACATATATTGATATAAAAGGATGGTACACCAGCGGAGTATACATATTATATATGTACCCACACAAAAAGAAATACAAATACACTTTCAATAGGAAAAAAAATCAATGGTTAAAAGCCTTTGTAAAGTCATTTAAAACCTTTCAAGTATTAGGCCCGATGGGGAAAAACCACTTGATGAGTCCCTAATCTAGTGGATCTTTCCAATAATACATCCTTAGACAAACGGTGGTTCTCTTATTGGCCTGTGAAAGAATCAATAGACCTTAATGGATGTACATAGCCACACCCACTTTTAATAGCTACATGGTAACCTCGCAAGGAGAGTCAAAGCCTTCAATTAGGATTGTGACCCTTACACGTCCTCTCGTCTAAGGATTAATTATCTTTCTATGTAACATCAAATCTTATTATAGTCCAGGTTAATGGGCCCCTAGACTAGTGATTTGATCTCAATCCATCAACGCAAGTACCTGAAGGTCTAATAAGATTTTATATCTATGGCAGACTTTATTCTCATGTGGGGTAAGGGTGAAGGCATACAGACGACCCCTAACGGTGGAGAGTGGAGACTGTCCATCCTATCCCAATTTAGTCTCCCCATACAGTATAACCATACATCTCATCAAGTGATGACCATAGGTCCATCATAGAACATATGATGGTCATGGTACAAAAAGGTACCGGAATTCATGAACCACAACTCTCCTTAGTTAACAATTGTTGTGTCCAATCTCGAGTTCCCAAGGACAACCAGAGGAATCACTCCTCACTCAAGCCATATCCACATATTAATTAAAGTAGAGCATTTTGTCCTCCAAGGACCCTTAGTCATCATGATCTATGGGTAAGATCATCCTCATCACATCCACATGCTCAGTGTCCTAGGCTCGCATTAGTTTTCTAGGGCACAAATACTCCAATAGCAAGATGTAAAATCGTGCCTGAAACCTCAAAAATCATGTATTGTGGCTCATCTGAGTTTCGTAATGGCCTTAGTTTTATGGGTCCATTCCTTCCTAGGTGGATGCATTTTTTAGTGGATTAGGTGGAATATAAAGAACATAGTGGACCCCACATACAATTTGGAACGTTTTTAATGGTGGTTGTCACCATCCTAACCGTTCTATGTTGTGGCCCATGACCACCTGAGTCTTGGATCGGCCGGATTTTTGGGCACCAAGGAGAAAAATGATGGAAGGATTGGATGTCATTAAAACATCATGGTGGGGCCGAAAGGTTGATTGGTTAAGCTCAACGTAGAAACCTTCTTATTGGATCCAACCTCTTTAAGTGTTATTTGGTGTATGCATTTTGTGTTTCTTTTGATCCATCTCAATCTGCAGGTTTCTTGGAAACAATAGCTTGTCTGGTAGCCTTCCTTCCAATAAAAGCTCATCACTTGTCAACATGTACGTTATTCGACCTTTTTTATTGAATTCATAGTTTAAATTGTATTTTCCTCACTTGGCCGCATTTGGTTGCATTGTTGAATTGAATTTAAATAATTAGCTCCATAAAGTGAAAATGATCAAACCACAACTACTGCCAGTAGTAGTCACATTGAAGGACTCCAAATTGCAGACTTGCAGTTTCCTTTAAAGTTGGATAGGAAGGAATGAATTTGCAATTTGAGGGCGACTTCCTAATATGCGTACTAATACAACTACAATCTGGTCATTTCCTTTCTACTGGACTAATTATTCCAATTCAAATTGACAGTTAAACCAAACACGGACTTGGAAATTATCTGCAGTTGAATTTTTTATTTGTATTTTTCATTGTTCTCTTCTGCAAAAGTCCATTGAATTTTTTTGTTATTCTTTAACACAAACACCATTTGGTACTTTAATTTTCTAGTGTTTTTGGTTGGTGTTGATCTTGTTTGATGAATTTATTTGTTTATATGTTTTTTTTTTTTGGCAGAGATTTGTCATACAATCAATTATCAGGAAGCTTTCCCTCTTGGATCACACAAGGCTTACAACTGTATGTCCAAAAGATGCATAAAGCTTGCTACTTCAATTTTCATTTCTCTACCTACAAAACAGTTCATTATGCCATTAAGGCCGCATTGATGTACCGTTGAATTGAAATGCGATACTTAGTTTAAGAAAGTAGTTATGAGTTATGACCAACCTGTAGTAACCTTAGCATTAAGAGCAAGTAGCCCACAATTCACAGGTAAGTTCCTCTTAAGTCCAACTTGAAAGTAACTCAGTTGCAATTTGAAGTGCACTACCTTATTATTTCTATTGAGGAAAGTAGCTGCAATTTAATCATTTCCACTACATTGAACTTGTAATTACTGCAATTTGATTCAACAGAGCATCCAAACCCAAGATATGCCAACATCCGTCTTTATTTCTTCTGCATGATATATAAATATGGTTTTGGATTTTATATTCAGACCAGTTACGAACCATTTCAAACACCTCGCAACTATGACTAGTTTAATCTATGTGCTCCGTAATCTAGCACGTGGAAATTGCAGTATTACTTCGGGTACCCATATTCAATGTGGAGAAGTTCCAAGTGATTCCCAGCATGTGAACATAGCACGTGTGTGAAAGATCAAAACATCAGGGCCATTCATCAAGTGGGTCCCACCTTGAACATGCCCTTGGAAATAATCAGGTCTATGCATCCTACAGGCTGCACATGTATGAGCAAAAAAGTCGGTTGGAGAAAGATAACAAATGCCGTGTCCAACATCCATGTGTGGTCCACGCTAGATTTCTATCACCTCTGCAATTCACTTCAATGTACTCGCAACGATGTAACAAAACTGACAGTGAGCTCCTTTTGAATTGTGTCCTGTTTCAGGAACTTGGTCGCCAACAACTTCGTCATTGATAGTTCTAATAACAGGTATTATTCATAGGCGATGCTACTCTACTCTTTTAACAAAATAAAAGAATGTTTGAGTAACTGTCGTAACTAAGAATACCATATTTCCTGAATTGGTTGTGCATCTTTGTTGCATAAGACATTGTCATAATCTCTTAGTTACATTTGATTGTTTCATTCTCTGGTATTCAGTGCTTTGCCTTCGGGATTGAATTGTCTTCAGCGGAACTTTCCGTGCAATCGGGATTCTCCAATCTGTAAGCCATCTCTTGTTCTTTTTCTTCCTCCCTTTCATTTGGCTGTGTTTGGACGCATGCATAAATCAAATTGCAAAAAATTAGCAATTTTATACTAGTATCGATCAATGTTTTAAATATCGTTATCGCGTAATGTATTGCACCCTTGGGATACAGATAAATATCGGTTATTGCATGGGATAGATAGTATCGTGTAATGTATCGCCGTTGTTGGGAACATTGGGAAATTGATTGAATTTTTCAGTGAAACTTCAGGGATTGTTGAAAAAGATATCAATACACATTTAGAAATCAAAACATCACAAAAAAAATACACATAATAGGGTTTTCCTTTGTATGGCGTGCTAATATATGTGTTTTCCAACTGAACTGATACAAGTATGTTCAAAGTCTATTCATATAATATATAAACGTAAGAAGACTTGTATGGAAACACAAGCAATGCATCCAAAAGCAAAAGAAGAATCACTAGATCAGGTTACGTACATGTTTAATTTTGTGTTTGGATACAAAGATTATAACTGATTTGTGAGAAATTGAGAAATTTTGATTTTTCTCAATTTTCTGCAACTTGACCCATCTCCCCAAATCTCGAAATCGAAATTCCAAATCCATGATTTTTCATCGAAAACATGAAGAATCATATATTTGTAACCATTTGACACTGGTTTAATGTGAGTTACAACAAAAACATGGATCGAAAATTGAAAATGCTCACTGGATCAAATAGGTGGGATGTATCGGCACTATCTGTGCGCTTCGTATTGCACATGTGGGATACAAGATATATCGGCTGATATCATCGATATTTAAAACACTGGTATCGATAATGAGGAAGCAACAGCCAATCGCGATTACATTTCTTTCAGGTCCAACCTGAAAGCAACTGAATTGAAATTTCGAGCTGGGACCCTAAAATATGAATGTTACGGGAGGACACTATAAATTTGGCTATTTCACTTTACTAGAATATGGCAGCCAACATACACTCCACCACATGTGCCAATTTTTATGTGGCCCATGAATGCAAGATCTATGCCATCCATCAGTTATCTCCCACCGTTTAGATGTCCTGCCTGCAAACCAGGCTGATCCACAAATTGGGTGAGCTGCAGATAAAGAAACAAATGGCTGGGTAGAAAAGCTCATTTCTCGTGATTTGCTTCTAGAGTTGTGGCTCACTTGATCAGTGGACCAGCCTGGGTTTTAGGTCTGGATATTTACATGGTAAGATGCACCTGATGGGCGGCTTGGATCTCATACCTGGGCACATGTTCATGTAGATGGGCCACCCTATACATGCATGTGGAATCAACAAACCTCTATAACAAAATTTAAATTAAATTTCTAAAAAAGTTTATAACCTGCTGAAAAGCTTTGTATTAAATTCTTTAAGGTTAGGTTGTCTGAATCAGACATTCTGTAGCAGTGTCTGATTCAACACCCATATAACCATACTCATCTAACTGTATGCTTTGATCAATGTCACCATTTATAATTGGTTTACAGACTCTCAATTTGCAATCAACTGCGGCGGCAGAGGGATGACCTCTTCCGATGGAACGGTGTATGAGAATGATAACGAAGCTCTCGGTGCAGCAACGTATTATGTGACCGATGAGACCAGGTGGGCTGTCAGCAACACTGGGTTGTTTGCCGAGAACAGTAATGCCTCATACATCTCAAGCTCTTCTTCTCAGTTTATGAATACTTTGGACTCGGAGCTCTTCCAAACAGCAAGGATATCGCCAGGATCGCTAAGATACTATGGACTCGGGCTTGAAAATGGCCAGTACACCGTAACTCTGCAATTTGCTGAGATAGCTATCGAAGATACAAATACTTGGAGGAGTGTTGGAAGGCGTGTATTCAATATTTATGCCCAGGTTTGTACTTTATAGTAGGATCAATTTCCTAAATTTGCGTTTGGATGCACATTGAATTAGGAACACTTGGGCTAATCAAGAGTTAATGAAAAAAAGCTAATGATGTTTACTAGTATACATAGTTAAGAAGTAGCCCAAATTGTAGTTGCATTTTCTCTAGACCCTCAACATGAATGCCAAGGAATGTTCAATTTGGTTATTTCTATTTTATTAACTTAACAAACAATTGCAATATAATTTGACAAGTGCATCCAAACATGCCCTAGGTTATTTCTTTCTTTCCCTATGAGTCAGATATTATTTGCAAAGTTTTCAGAAATCATTGATCGACCACCACCTCTGAATTTGAAGATGACATTATGTTTTAGTACCGTGCTCGAGCATCGATCGGCCATTTACAAGTATTATCACTTTAGCCATACATACTAAACTTTTGGTTGAGACCTTCTAGGCCACTCTTGAGTGAAGGACCATGGATCCTTATGATATGCTAATGTGACACCTGATTAATGGATTGGATCTAGTGCAAATGTGGAGAGAGTAATATTGGAGTAGCCTACTCTCCCTAATAGCCTTCTCATTTCTCTGTTTTATAAGAAAAAGTCAACATGTTGGTCAAAAGTATTGATTGATCGATGTCATTGGTCGAAGCATATATAAGATCATCATCATTAGTAGTAATTTATTGAGTTGAAAACTTAGAAAGAATGTAGTTTAAAAATGGACAGTCAAAGAATCCATAAATGGGTCTTTTTCCTAGCTGCATGTATATCACAAGTAATGTTGTCAAAATCATTATCATGTTGCAAATCATAATAGGGGTTGAATCATATGGAACCGCAAATCGTATCATAAATTATCAGATTTCTTTTCTTATTTTCTTAGAAAATAAAAATATACATAAATAATCAGAATTTTTTTAAAGCTCATCTATCATCCATTTCTCATCAATATTCACCATGTAATACCAAATCATGATAGTGTCAAAGGATTCTTTTCTTTCCTTTATTTTTTGTCATTCAAAAAATTTACCTTAAAAAACACATGCAAGAATTCTTTAATGATTTATGTTCTTTTTTACCTTTCTTAAGTGTAGAATTATGTTGGAAAAGGTGGGATTTAGTTATTTAGACCGATGAAAAAAGATATTTTGATTTCTAACCATCATTACCATAATACATATAGGTCAACATAATCACAACCATCCATAACATTCCAGATAAGTAATAGATCAATTTGGTGTCTTGAAGTAAGAAATTATAGGAAAAAGCTCCACGGTTTAACGTACGTTGAGGAGAATATCTATCATTTAATATCTTATAAAGAACAATATAAAATAATTGACCTTTTTCCTAAACAATTCTCATGTTAGACTTATATGATTGCCCATGTCACACGTGCCACACGTGATTGGGGCATACGGCTGGATGGTTATGGTGGAGGGGTCTGTCCCCTTACCTATTTATATTATGTTATATTATTGCTTGTAATATTTTTTTCCTCTTTTATCCGTTGGCTCATGTTGGGTGGCTATGTCTATATAGGGGTATTCTTGTTAATTGTTTTCTTCCTAGGGTTGATATATATTGTTGCTTTCTTTGAGGGTTTTGCATTAAAGAAAACCTAATTGGAGTTTTGTTATGTGTGGTGATTTCTCTTAGTTTTCTCCAAAACCTATCTTGGTATTAGAGCGGACGATCTTCATAGATCAAATTCGGTGTTTATAACAGTTTGATCCTTATATATTGGTAAGTCATTTTTGGATTTTATAGTTCCCTTCCGTCTTCTTGGGTGCCATACGTTTAAACAAATCGAGTATGGAAAAAAAAAAAAAAAACTTTTGTTCGGCTATGCGAATCTGGCTGTACTTGCGTTAAAAAAATTCTGGTGGATCCTTGGAGCTATTGTCTATTCTGCGATTTGTTGGCTGGTAATTTTGTATTGTGATCTTGCATCTTAGTGTGTGTGTGTTTTTTTTTTTGTTTTTTTTTTCCGATTATGGAGAAAAAAATTCATAATGATGCTCTCCATTGTACCTTTAATGGTACCAATTATGGGTTTTGGTCTCTTAATTTCCAGGTGTTTCTGAAGGGTCGTGGTCTTTCGAGGCTAATAGATGGGTCTATTCAGACCCCAAAATCGGTAGATACTGAGAAATTGGCTAGTTAGGAGATGAAGAATGGTTGAATAACGACTTGAATTTTAGATTCGGTTGAAAAATCTATTATTGTTGGGTTGATTACACATTGCACGGCTAAGGCTATGTGAGATCATTTACGGGTGATATACCAACAGAGCAATGAAGCTTGTTTCTATCATTTAGAGTAGGATTTGATACTTCTTTCCCAAGGCGATAAAAGTATTCAAGCATTCTACAATGATATTGTGGCCATCTGGAGTGAGATGGGAATGATGGATCCAGAGTTTCCTAATGATTTTCATATTTATTAGGATTTACAGGAGCAAACACATGTTCAGTAGTTTATGATGAAACTGTGCCTAAAGTACAAACATTGTCGGACTACTCTATTGAACCGTAACCCTCTTCCATCCATGAATGCCGTGATTAATGATTTGTTGGCCCAAGAACAACGACTTAAGATTCTTTCCTCAATTCCTCAGTCTCCTGGTTCCTCTAAAACGTATTTGGTGGCTTCATTTGGTACTCGTGATACTCACACCGTGTCGTGCTTTGGTTGCAACAAGATGGGACATTTGATCTCACAATGCAAGGAGTGATGCTTATGTTTGATTTTTTGCATCACAGGTGATATGGATACTAACTAGTTTAGATGTAACTTGGTTTTGAAAGGGCTGGATGGGTATAGGCTCACAAGATCTGGTGGCCATCTATATGATCTTAGGGACCTAATCTCACGTCCTATACTTCAGATACAGAGTTTGCACCCTCAGAGCCGAGTTACGGTCCATGACTCATGCACCAAGTGTGCATAAATCCATCCATCATACGATTGTTAAGAGGCACGATTATACATATTCTAGATTATCATCACATCGACATTCACAGACTTAACTGTTCCACTCCATCTAACAATACTTCATCCATAACATTCACATTTGTAAGATAAATTCTCAAAATCTATCTAAGCCCATCTGTTTGGGGCTTTATTCAACTAAAATAATTAATCATCGTCTAACAAGATTATAACTATGAATATTTTCAAATTTAATCAAGCAACAATAGTTAGAATAAATGGAAACTAAAAGTCCTAAAAATAAATCTCAGAATAATTTCAGTCGTCTAATGTAACAAATTCATCTTCTGCTAAATATGGCCATTGGTCTTGAGTTTTATCCACCAACCCGACCTCATTTTTCGGCACCTGACTAGGTCATCCTGCATCGTCCGTCTCTGTACGGTTGTTAATCCATGACATTAGCTGGCCAGGCTAGTGAGTGAATTTAGCATGGTTCATACATAATATAATATAAGATAGCACAACCAAACCATATTATGTATATGCAGCATGAGCATGGATGCAAGGGTGTCATGAGATGCGTGTCAAGTGGGATGATCGTCCAGTTGCTTAGGTTGGATATCCGTAAACCCAAATTCGTACTAGTCGGACATCCACCTAGGTTGGCATGACGGATGAGTAACTTGTACCCTATAGACATCCACCGAGGTAGGCAAGGGCAATCGGCACATCTACTTCATGAGTAGGCTTCCACTATCGTGGCTTCTGGTAACGAATCTGTCAGGCGTAACCATCAAAGGAGATCCCTAGGGAACTTAAAAGCACAAGGCGTTCATGCACTCTCAATGGATGCATGTAATGTATGCTCAATGTTTATGCATTAGCATGTGCAGTCAATAAATACATATATCTTTGAGAGGAATAACGAATTTTCATATTATCAATGATTGACATGTTTGCATGATCAATATCAAGAAATCTCTCAATACATGAATTGTAAAGCAAAAATAACACAGAGTATAACACGACAACCATATCAATCAAAACAATCTTAGCCATCAAGTCATCTATCTCAATTATGTAGATAAGAGACACATTAGGATTCAATCACCTATTCGAGGTAGGGTTAAATCCTTCAATCAATCGAACACTTTGTAAATTATGTTTCAAATCCCTATTAAGTTAATTAGCATATTCTAATTCATTCATATTATTCTAACAAGTGGGGTCTACCATTGACTCAAGCAAGATGACTCATCATAATTTCTTAAATTCAGATTTTGAAAAACGCAGGTACTGTTGATCAATGTAGTCGATCGATCAAGCCAGCTCAAGGGCCCTCTACTGATCAATTGACCACGAACAAATGAAATTTCAAATTAACTTTTTAAGTTCTCTAGACATTTTTGGCCATCTTCGATCGATCGAGCATGGTTAGATTAAATCGATTTGCTCGCTGGACTGATTTGGTCGTCCTCGATCGAATGGGTCCAATCGGTCAAGATCACTTGAGGATCCCCTCGATTGATCAAACATTGGGTTCGATTAGTCAAACTAGGCTACGAATTTTAAAATTTAGCGACTGGACAAAAATCGACCTACTTCGATCGATTGAACACTGACTTCGATTGATCGACCAAAGTTAGATAGGTTCAATTACACGGTTTGATTTTTCTGGAAAGTTTAGGGTTTCTCTTCTTCTTCTTAGTTTTGATGGATTCCATTAATTATGGAATTGGGTCCAACCCATCCAACGGTTCTCTCATAGTCGAATTCGAAGAAACTATAGGATTGCTTAGATTCGAATATCTGGCATCTACGATTGATAGTTGAAAACTATTTTTGATAAAAGCGATTATAAGTTATACAACTTTGTAGATCATTATAGGAAATATATTTGTTGAATCAATCCAGGAATTGAGGCTTTAACACGATTTGGCCTTAGGATCCGTAGATTTGAATTTCCTTAGATTGAGACAACTGGATTTCTCCTTAGATTGCAGAAACTTGTTCAAAACAGACTTTTATTGATCAAAACTCCTCCCTTGGATCAAGACGATGGATGCAAGGTGAACTTACCATGTCCCATTGGTTGAATCCAGGGTTTTTAGATAGGGATTTACAGGGGGCAAAAAAAAAGAATAGGAAGACGAAAACTTACCAGTGAGGATCTTCTTTCGCAAGACTTCTTTCTCTCTCCTGGCTGCTCTTAGGTTTAAGGTTTTCTATAGGAATTTACAACAAATTTCCCCTTTAAATAGAGTGGGAGCCTGATTCTAGAAGGTTCCACTAGGGCTTTGGGGGATTTTGGCAACAATATAATTCCTGCGGTGTGGGGAATCGATCCGTTGACCTATCCCTCTACTGAGAGTGCTTTTACTAACTCAGCTAAGTGCTTGGTTTTTATTAATGATGGAAAAAAAAAAAAAAAAAAACAAACATTAATTTGTTTTAGTCGAGGTTTCAAGTGGGTCATGAAAATCAGGGTCGTTACACCTACACACAAAGCCAAATATGGAGGCTCATGGTTGGTGGTCCTCCTAACTATTACAAAGAAGAAAATGATCCAACCACTATTTTGATTCTATAATTATTAGGGTAGCCCTGAACATGATCAATGGTTTAGATTGTCTAATAGCAACCCTAATAAATAATGCATATTCTTCTTCCTTTGATTCTTTCTTTGAGGAATTCTCTGAGTTAAGATACCTTTACCGAAGGTATACCCATTTTTATAAAGAGAGGAATTGAGAAGATATAAGAGGAGTTCGGGTGTGATAGGGTTTATCCTATTCACTCTCTCTCTCTCTCTCTCTCTCTCTCTCTCTCATCCTAATACTTTTTAAATTTTGAATTTGAATTCCAATTTCAAGCTTCAAAGAACATGGAAAGATATTGTGGGAGGGGCACAATATGGATTGCCATCTAGCTCATCTCGTTACAATCAAAATCAAAAGATAGTTATTAAAAGAATAAGATCCGTGAGACTAGCTAAAACACTACTATTTTCTCACAAGCTTTTGAGTATTAAGTGACCACTTGACCAATACTCGTAACTCATGTATTATTATTCCTATCATAGTTTGCATGACCACACCAATTGGAGTTGGCTTCCGATCTAGAGTGCTCGACAAGTACATGCACTCATACAACTTATTTAAGACGATGCCTTCTGCACGACATTCTTTCCATATTGACATGGGTGATGTTAGACATATATGATTACCCATGTCACACACACCACACATCACTAGGCTGTACGGCTGGATGGCTATGGTGGAGGGGTCTGTGTCCTCACCTATCTAAATTATGTTTGTATTATTACTTGTAATATATTTTTTCTCATTTATCTCTTGGCCCATATTGGGTGGTTATGTCTATATAGGGGTATTCTTATACATTGTTATCTTTCTATGGTTGATGTATATTGTTGTTTTCTTTGAGGGTTTTGCATTAGGGCAAACCTCACCAATCTTGAGTTTTGTTATGTGTAGTGATTTCTCTTAGTTTCTCTCCGAAACCTATCATCTGAAAGCTCCCACCAATTTAAAATCATAAAATGAAAACCAAGTGTTGATTACAAACATCTATTGTTCAATAAGGTTTAATATTATTTTGATTATTAACTCTATTGCAAAGATATGCACCCAAATGTCTTGTTGGGAGGCTTTCGTTGATCTAGAAATAAAATATATTCCATATTGTGGTTTAGCACTGGCCCTTAATTACACCTCCTATGGAAAAATCCTTTATTAAAAGGTAAAACCAGAGAGAACTATTAATGTACATGGTATAGGGTACAATAATGCAAATGATGTATAAAGTCCTAACTTATGGTCCTTCATGATGAGGACATCACTTCACATACACCCTTGCGTG
The DNA here is from genome assembly GCA_021015155.1 of Magnolia officinalis. Lineage (NCBI taxonomy): Eukaryota > Viridiplantae > Streptophyta > Magnoliopsida > Magnoliales > Magnoliaceae > Magnolia > Magnolia officinalis. The sequence goes on along the minus strand of JAJHSJ010000017.1, from coordinate 53,461,939 downwards.
TGTATCAGAGGAGGCAGGCCACACCAATTTTTTCGTGGCTAGGCAAGTATCCGTAATCATGCTGAAGACCCCATGTGCATGTGCGGGCATCTGGAAGACCCTACATTCGGAAGATGCACATGGGATGCTTTATGGAGTGATTGATACCCATTGATCGGAGGGACGTGATGATCGGGCCGTTTGATCACATGATCGGGCCATTGGTCGTGTATCGTCCACATTAGTTTTTCTCAGCTTTTAGAAGCTTATAGGATTTAGTTTTGTTTATGATATGTTTGGACGCTATTACGAGTGTTTTTAGTTAATTTTAGTTAGACTAGGGCTATTTTTGTCAAAATTCACAAAACAGAGTGTTTATTGTAATTTTCGAACTTTCGTGAAGTTATAAAAGAGGGTGGGCGTGTGACACTCTCCCTCATTGGATTTTGTGATAAAAAGAAAAAAGAAAAAGCTCTTGCTTTCTTCTTCCATCTTCATGCGATTTGAAGATACTTTCATACGATTTGGAAGGAAGATTAGTGTGAGGCTAATCTTCATCAACGGATGTGCGAGGTCTCCATATATCCCTACACCATCTTCTCTCTTCCTATCTATCAAGTTTTTTTCTTCGAATTCTTCGATTCTCACACTCTAAGCCTTTATCCTTTTATAAACTCATCTTTCTTTTATCTTTCAACAATCTCAAATCCTAACCGACCTAACCCATCCATCCCACGCCACACATATGACTGTACGGCCACATGTGTGAATCATTCGGGTTGGCCGTATGGCCACACCTTGCTCCTTTTTGGTTTTCCATCATCCTTTTATCAAAACCCATTTCTTCTATTCCCAAAACCCTAACTCTAAACCTAAAATCTCTAATTTTCATATTTTCCCAAATTATCCAAGCCCTAATTTTTACCCTAGGTTGTATTAGGTTTTCTACTTTGAAATATACTATACCCTATGCTAATTGGATGTCCCTGCATCCATTAGATTATAATTTCATTTTATTTAATGATCAATTGTGTGATGATATTGGTAACTTAGGCTAGGATCATGCATGTTGTTCTTTTGGTTTTCATGGTATTCGTGATGATTATGGCAATGCTTGTGCTTTGGGCATGACATGCATTCCTGATACTGTAGTTTGTGAATTTGATATAACAATTAACTCTACTAGTTTTGAAACTCTATTAATTACATCTCTAGGGAAATCTTCAACTGAAAGATTTTGATATAAAAAGGGAGGCAGGTGGGGCCTTTAAGAGAGCTGTTGTGAGGGCTTTCCAGGCCAATGTCACTGAGAATTTCCTTGAAATCCATCTCTTTTGGGCTGGGAAAGGGACTTGCTGTATACCTTTTCGAGGTACTTATGGGCCATCCATTTCGGCCATCAGTGTCACTCCAGGTAATATATCCAGGACTGAATATTAGAATTAAATTCTGAAAGTTGCTAGCTGTTTGATACTAACAGATGAATATCTGGCTTTTTTCTGTTTTTCAGATTTCACACCAACTGTTAGTAACCGTCCCCCAGGTTCAGGAAAGAAAAACAAGACTGGTTTGGTCGTTGGGATCATAGCTGGTGTAGGTGCTCTGAGCTTTATATTGATTTTGGCAGTTTTTATCTGGAGACTAAAGAGAAGGGGCATTGATGAAGATGAAGGTAAAACCAATATTTCTAAATTAGGGTGCATTTGGATGCTCAACTGAACTGGATTGCTATTCATTCAAATCATTGCAGAGGAATGACCAAAGTTGGGGCAATACTGTAATTGCAATTCCATGCATTCCAACTCAAAATGGTCGCAATTGTAATCTTGAGACTAACCATACTTGGACACTTCCTGTTTTATTGAAATGGACTATTATGATTCAATTTGACTGAGCATCCAAACACAATCTAATTCATATGCATTGAATCTCCAACTCAGACACTTGTGAGTTAATCGGAGTGGGTTCGAGTCTTGTAACTCAGCACTGAGGTTTCCAACAAACTTCTTGTCGCCAATTGGCTTTCTTAGACCACATTCAGATGTCCAGGTGGGCAGGATTCCGTTCCATCCAGATGAATATCTGCAACGTTTCACATGAGACCTGAAAAAGTGGGACAGAAGAAGTGGAAAATTGCTACCCTCCATGCTGGACTTCCCATTTTCTCTGATGTATCTCAAACAAGCAGAAGAATTGATGAGCATCTGGTTCACCAAAATATCCATTGTGATTATGATATAGGGGATGTGTTTGGATGCACTATTGAATCAAATAGCAATAATTAGTTCAGTAGACTGGAAATGGCAAAACTGTAAAGTATTCATATTAATGGAGTATTATCGAAATTTCAATATGCGACTTTCGAAGTTGGACTTGAAAGGAATGTAAATGATTGTCATTACAGTCTGGTTACTTCATTGGGACTGAACTGAATGTTCACAATTCAATTGAGTTGTGCATCCAAACACACCCATACAATTTTTTCCTCATGTTCGAGAATAGAGATGTGTGCATGTGTTTGAGTTTTGTGTTGTATATAAGTAGATAATATGATCCTAACCTCCTTTCATATTTGAATTCGCAGAGTTTCTAAGCATGGCTGCCAAAGCAAACACTTTCAGTTATTCTGAACTAAGGACTGCGACAGATGACTTCAGTCCTGCAAATAAGTTGGGAGAGGGAGGATTTGGGCCTGTTTTTAAGGTATTTTTTCATGTTAGGTCTGAAATATAAAAGAAACGGCAAGTTAAGAACTAAGGTTGTGTTTGGAAGTTTCCACCTTTGTCAGTAAAAGCAGCTCAGCCCAAAGCACAAGTGAGAAAAGAACAGGTTCGTAATTCTAGACCATTCTCATCTCACTTGGTTTGGGTTGAGAAAATGGAAACAAATTCCAATTTGTGGGCACACCCAAACAGGCCTTAAATTATGCACTCTCTTGATAATGTGATAATGGACAACCACACATGCATACGAATGACACACGTACAAATGTACAAAGATTAGCTGGCGCAGCGGGTGCATGGATAGAGAAATAAGATCTCCGTTTTCTCTTAGTTGATAACCCTTGAATCCACAAGCAGAGTGAATCTTTAAAATGAGAAATAAAATTGACATTATTGAAAGAAAAGTGTTGTCTTCAACATACTGGATGGCCTTATTTAAGCAAAAGAGGCCCTAGATTCCTACTTTGATTCAAACTAGGAAACTTCCCCAAAATAGTAAAAATTACCTGAAAATATTAAGGACATCTAATCCTACCCAAACTCATAAACAACCCTTAGATGACTAAACAAAGACTTGGACCTCAATTAGACTCTTAAAACCCTACAAAAAGAGAAAACCGAACTTACTAAAGGTAGTGAGTTTTGAAATAAAATGTATTTTTGACTCAAAAAATTGTCCTTTTTTGAGAAATCCCTTGAGGCCAATATACTCCATTTATTTCCATGTCGTAGGGCTTGTCGATAGCTTTCCAATGACTTTTATACACGCAAATCCGATAACTGGTGAGAAAGATATGGCCATTGGAACCTATAATTCGCATTTAGGTCATTTTTACCCAATTAGGGCCCTTCTATCCCAAATTCATGTGATCCTAGTTCTCCATTGAGCTGTTCATGATCTGTTCTACATCATTAGTACAACCATCTATCCATGCATACATGCATACAAACATAGACGCATAGGTAATGCGAGCATTCATTTATTTTATATTGATTCATGGTATTTTTATAGGGAACACTTACAGATGGACGGGTAATAGCAGTGAAGCAACTATCAGTAGCATCTCGTCAAGGAAAGAGTCAGTTTGTAACAGAGATAGCTACCATATCTGCAGTGCAACACAGGAACCTCGTGAAGTTGTATGGATGCTGCATTGAGGGAGATAAGCGGCTTCTGGTTTACGAGTATCTTGAAAACAAGAGCCTTGATCAGGCACTCTTTGGTATGGGACCGTACCTATTTCCATAAAACCATATTCTTATAATAGCCTATCATAGAGTAGGATGTGGACTCCTGCCCAAGCGTGCCAATGTGGCGTGTATGTGCCAGATCCAGGCCATTTATTTGGTTGGTGTAGGCATGGATGGGCCATTGCCCAAATCAAGGCCATCCACTCATAAAGTGTTTCACATGTACATGAAATAAATGGACAGTTAAGAACCACATTTGTCATACACAAGTTACCTGCCTGCTGATCGGACCAGCAAGATATTTGGGCTATGGTATATCATATGAAAGGTGGGCCTCACCTAATAAACAACACATGTTCTCACAGACATGCTCATTAGCAATTCCATTTCCTCGCAGGTAACAGCAACTTGAATCTAAATTGGGCCACCCGCTTCGATATATGCTTGAGTACGGCCAGAGGTCTTGCTTATCTCCATGAAGAATCAAGGCTCCGGATTGTACATAGAGATATCAAGGCCAGTAATATTCTGCTCGATGCTGATCTTGTCCCCAAGATTTCAGATTTTGGTTTGGCCAAACTATACGATGATAAGAAGACCCACATCAGCACACGGGTCGCAGGGACAATGTAAGAAGCACTAGATCATCTACGTTCACCTATCTTACCTAGAGGGTCTGTTTGGATGTTGAATTGAACTAAATTGCAATAATCTAGTTTATGAGAAATGACCAAAGTGGGGTGGCAGTTTTCATCAATGTGATTACCAAACCATAGTTCAAAAACCCAAAAAATGGACTCGATGTCCGGTCGATTCAGTTCAATTGGAGGACTCGAATGAGTCTTAAATCGACTGGACTCAATATTATAATTATATAATTGATGGATACAAGCGATGTCAACACATACTTATTACATATATAAATTTATCCACAAAAAAAGCACAGCTGCTGCTTGGGTAATGCTGGTAATAGTGTTGTGCTTTCCACACACTAATGCAAGTTAATTAGATTCTCAGAGACTTGTCTGGAAATCTCATCAGGTCGAGTTGACTTGGCCAGGTTTCAAGTCAAGTCAACGGGCTTTAAAACTATGGACTAAAAACCAAATTGCAACTTTATACATTTCAAGTTGGATTCGAGATTTTAAGGGCTAGTGCCCCATTTTGAAAGGAATTGTCCCAGCCCCACTTTGGTCATTTGCATTTTAGGGTGCATTTGGATGCACGATCAACTTGCAATTATTAGTCCACAAAATAGGTCAGAAACTTTAAAAATAGACTTATTATCCAATTCGGATGGGTCAACTCGAAGACTCGCTCGATCGTTGTTCGACTTGACTCAATATTTAAGAAATGGATTAAGGGATATTCAGAGTAATAGCAGATATAGCTAAAACTGGGCAAAATAGTCTCAACATAGTGCCTGTGCATTGGTGGAAGGGTTCAATTTCCTTCCTTTCTGTCGTGAATCTCCTCACTTTTTCCTTATTGAAAATGATACGCTTGCCGCCTGTGAGTGACTCAATTCGAGTCATGCCAAGTCAGATTGACTGAGTTGGCGACCAGACTCAGTGAGTCTTTCCGAGTCAGAACCAAGTCACAATCATGAGTGAGTTTCCCTGTGACTCAGCTTGAAATCTCGTTGAGTCAAGTTGACTAGGCCAAGTTTCAAGCTGAGTCACTGAGTTTTAGAACTATGGAAACATAATTATTTCTTTCTATTATTTGTCTTGATTAAACTTAAGGTTTGCAACTCAATCCACAATCCACCCAAAAGGTCTTAGGAAATTAAATTATTTCAATTCAATTCAATTGAGCATCCAAACACAGCCTTTTTTTTTTTTCCAAAATTTTAAAAAAATTTAGACACACTCAAACCCACACCACATGGGCACACGAAACCATTATCTCAGTGTTGAAACAAAGTTTGTCTACCACTGAGCAATGGAGCTGGACCCATCCGTCCAAACACACCCTAATTTGCTCATTACGGGATGTTTGTTTACATCAAAATAACCTTTAACTTCTTGAATTTCTTGAAGTGGGTATCTTGCACCGGAGTATGCCATGCGTGGGCATCTGACAGAAAAGGCCGATGTGTTCGGATTCGGGGTTGTTGCACTTGAGATTCTTAGTGGAAGGATGAATTCAGATACAAGCTTGGATCAAGATAAGATCTATCTCCTCGAATGGGTATGACATTTGAATTATCTTACAAAAATCAGACTCAGTAGGCTGGAAATTATATTCTTTCGTTATATTACAGGTTCCTTACTCATGCCTTAGTGGTAGACTCACAAGAGTTTCAACACGAGATCATGGGTTTGAGTACCCATTATGGTGAAATTCCACTGTGGTGTGAGTAGGTGTAAAAAAAGAAAGAATGCACATATTACTATCACAAAATTTAAATACTCAAGCGTACCCTAAGCATGCTAATGTGGGACCCATTAGTAAATTCGGGTCATTGATCAAGCAGACTCTTTGGAGTGCTTCTAAATTGCGTCAGCAGATACACATCTATCACAAATCATGGATTTTTTTATTTTTTTTTTTATTTTTACTTTTGATAATTCATTCTAGTAAACTATCATTGATTAGCTTTTGATGATGGACTTACGGACGATCGATCCATGTATGATTCGTGGAACTTTCATGGATGTATTAGTGATATCTCTTTCCACAATTTCTTAGGCATGGAATCTACATGAAACCAACCGACCATTGGAACTGATGGATCAAACACTATCTGAATTCGACAAAGAAGAAGCACTACGAATGATTGGAGTAGCTCTTCTATGCACTCAAGCATCCCCAGGGCTACGCCCGCCCATGTCCCGTGTGGTGGCCATGCTAGCAGGTGACATTGAAGTGAGTAGCATCACATCACGTCCCGGCTACTTAACTGATTGGCAATTTGGCGAGATAAGCACCTTCATGACCGATGGCACGTCAGGAGAGCCGATGGGGAGAACCACGAACAGCCAAATTGGCACATCATCGACTACAACATTTGCTTATGAGAGCCCATCACCTATGGCTACTCAGCCGATGTTGCACGAGATCATCGGAGAAGGACGGTGATCATGATAATCTTCTAAGCTGTCCATGCATGCATGCATGTGAACATGTATTTACATGCCCATACGTGCATTAATAAATCCATTGTTATGGATACATGCATATATACCATTTTATATAGATGTGTTTGATGGTTTGTATTTTCATTTCTTTGGATTGTACTTAATTGTAGACAAATGGTTGTAGCCTCAGAGGCTGTATTTGGAGATTTTGGGATATGGATTTGTTGGGAAATAGCATTGAGAAAGATATTCAAATCAATCATATCAAAGTTAAATCGTGCACTGGTCATCTGTTGGGCCCTACCATGGATTTGCATGTACCCCAAAAATCAGATTGGTTAGATCATCCTGGCAATTGATTGGAGGACCGTTGAAGGTTACAGATGGGGAAGTTTGAAAAAAGATCCAACCAACGGTTGACATTCAATGGGCAAAAATCCTCCAATCTCCGGTTAGGATCATCTGATGATTGCATTCTGCCTGCTCAGCGGATGAATGGTCTGGATCTCAGAACATGTGTATCACGCGTATTGAACCCGGGTGCTTGATAACTTGGATATTATTAGCCTCTTGCATCGGATGGTTCCTTTTTTCTAAGATGTCGTTTCCATCCATCCAAATTATGCTATATCTGTCTTGCAATCTCCACCATCCAATTAGTGGCCAATAAATGGATGGAAAGAAAATGGTTAGTGATCCACGTTCAATCAGTGTGATTTTCAGTCTATATATGTTCCTGATACAACGGGGGCCATGTTTGGACGGTCTAGATCTAGATGCACGTGTGCCAAGCGCACATTCGGTGATTTGCACTTTTGTGAATGGTGCAAATGCATACCGTACGTGGGCTAGCTCAAGTTGGACGATGGTCAACGATCCTAGTCACTGTATATTGACTTTTATTAATTGACATGTTACATTACAATTTTAGCATATAATATCGGGTCACATAGGCTTTTGGGTCACATAGTTTGGGCATTGCTGATAACATTTATAAACTTGTCAGTTTAGCCCTTCATCATTTTCGTTTATTCTGATATTTATATGCTTGTCATATGCATTGCGCACACACGCATGTAATCTCTAGGCTTTGTAGTAAGTTTATGTACGTTGTTTATGTGCAGGTTATATTAGACCGCAACATCATTAAGGTATAAACATATGTCTAATCTTTTGAACTTTTATTATATAATATATTTTCCTTTCAAGACTGTACTCGAACAAATATGATAATGGAAATGTGATAATGTTTTTAGTTTTGGTACACTTATGGTTATACTCATGTACAAAAAAAAAAAAAAAAAATCACCACGAAAATCCTCATCATGGAATCCCATAATCGGAACTTGGTGTATAGGAGCCGAGAGCCGAGAATGGAGTATACGGAGGTTGTCGCCGCTGGATTCGGAACTTGGGAATTCTATAAGCCCATTCTCCGAATTTGCGTCTTGACATCCTCCCTTCACACTATTGCAAAAGAATTTCTGCTAATAGCGTCTATCAAAGTAATGTAGAACATGTCAATAGAAGTAACATAGAACATGTTGAGGATGATATTTTGGACAACCAAGATCAAAAGAAATCGACCTAAAAAGGTCAATCTAAAGCAAAGACAACCTAAATGCTTGCTATGGCCAATAATATGTCGTTAGAAAGCTATCGATCATATAATATATTGTTGAAAAGCAATTGACAAGCCCTATAGTGTAACATCTGACAAAGCCAGTTGGCTCTAAGGGATTTCTCGAAAAAGAGAAAGAGACCATTAATTTTCTAGGTTAAATTGCATTTTACTTTAAATTTTTAAAAAGGTTTTAAGAATCCAATTGTGATCCAAAGTCTTTGTTTTAGTTATCCAACAGTTATTTACTATTTTTGCTGGGATTAGATGTCTTTTAGTGCCTGTTTTGGATACTCTCTAATAAGTAACTTCTTTAACTTATGTATGTTAGCATTTTACTTTTTTTTTTTAAAGTTAGTTTATGATGAAAGTTACTTATACCCTGTGAGGGTTTTTTTTTTACTCCTCTCTCTCTTTTTACCTCTTGTCTCTCTATCTCATGGATGGTCTATATCAAAGGAGATCCCACTTGCTGGATGGTCCACATCAAAGGTAGACCGCACATAATGGATGGCCTATATTAACATGGGCCCACATAATTAGTCCACATCAAAGGTCAGGCCCTAATGATAAATGGCCCGCATCCAAGGCGAGCGCCATATAATGGATGACCTGCATTGAAGGTTGGACTCACACGATGGACATCCCATTAGGATGAATGACCCATATTAAGGTGGGCCCCACATGAGGACATTAACATTGATGGCAGGCCCCACATGATGGATGATCCATATTAAGGTGGGCCCTGTAGAAGGATAATTCACATCGAAGGTCGGCCCTTAATTATAAATGACCCATATCAAAGGTGCGCCTCGGATAATGGATGGCCCACTTCGAAGTTGAGCCCTGCATGACAAACAGTCCACATTAAAGGTGGGCCCTATATGATGGACGACCCACATTCAAGGTAGGCCTCACAAGTGGATGGTTTACAATGGAGATTGGCCCCACATGATCTTTCACATTGAAGGGGAACGGTCCACATCAAAGGTTGGCCCACATGATGGATTGTGGATATCATGCCGTGTGTCTAATGGTGCAAACCCTACACGTTTTACCTTAAATATTTGGAAAGCATGCGTTTATTTGGAAATACCCTAAAAGGAACGTGGTTATATGAAAATCTACCCCGACTGCTGTAAGGTGCATCATTCCATATTAGACCGGGACTAAAAAATTAGTCCCATTCATGATTGACATGATTGGAAAGGGCAAAACTCACCTTTCAAATTGTTTTCCTTGGTGTGGCCCATTTGGATGAGACTAATTTTTTTGCCCCAGGTCTAAATTTCGTTTGACATCTTGGATTGAATTTCATATAATCATCATAGTTTGCCTTGTAAAATCAAGGTTGGACATCTCTCTCCCAACCATTTCCTTTGGTGTGGCCCATCACAAGTTAGCCTATTTTTTTGTCCTTTACCTGACATAAAATTACACATCTAATGGTCAAAATAGATTTCACATACATATCACAATGAGCCCAATTTAAAATCAAGGTCGACATCCCTCTCACAACCATTCCAAAAAAGTAGAGATTTTGGACCATTCATCCTTGATCTTTTTATGGAGCAGAACATGATGTGAATGTGAGAACCACTCCAATCATATGTCATACCATATTAGGCCCGAAAAAAAAAAAAAAAAAAAGAGGTTGATTTATGATTTAGGTAGGCCACACCAAGTGAAACAATTGGGAGAGAAACATCCGTCCTTAATTTTTAGAAGGTCTTTCTTGAAGATGGTACAAAATCCACTCCAACCATTAGATGACACATGAATATTTAAGTCCAAGGACAAAAAAGCAAGATAATTATTGATTCAAGCAAGGTACACCAGAGGATAAGGGTTGCCTGTGCACTATTTCTGATCTTGTGGTTCACTCGAATAGAAAAATGTGACTGATTTACCTAGGGCCTAACATGGGCAACACACCCGACACCTTTGCTCCCTTGGCCGATCCCAGCTTCAAACACACACACACATCCACATGTACACACATATATATAGTCCCTTGAGGTTGACCTCATGGGAGCTTCCCATGAGGTTGAGCTCTGTGGGTCCCATCATGATGTGTAATAGACATCCATGTCGTGCATTTGGTAGGTCTCCTTTAGATTATAGGATATGTCAAAAATGACTTGTATCCAAAACTCAAGTGGGTCATACCATTTGTAAACATGAGAAATCATGTCTAAAATATCTAAAAACACTTAGTAGGGCGCACCTGAATTTTGGAATGGCCTAAAATTTGGTATGACCCTCATACAAGACACACAATAGATGGGCTAAATGTTAAAAGCATATCTCAATGTGCCCTATGTACAATCAGAAAGATGGGTAGGCATCCACTCTCAACTATTACCTGTGATGCGGCCCACTTCTATCATGGATTAGCTTGATTGTTTTGGCCCATAACTCACAATGGAAGGGTGTATCCACAGAGCTTGACCTCATGGGATTCCCATAATGTCAACCTCGTAGTACCTTTTTCATACATACATATATCATGAAAAGTACTTCAATTTTAATTAATTAATTATATTAATTTGGTGGTCTCTTGGGAACTTTCTTCAAAACCTTCCCAAAAGATATCAGAATGTCATTTATATAAGCACATAGTGCTTTTTTATTCAAGTTTTCTTTTCTTTTACTTTTCTTTCTTCTCACAGCAGCACAAGTCTCTGACATTTTCTAAAAATCTTGATAATATCATGATAAATGCACTAATTAGTATTACTACAGCCTATCGCGTACTTTTCAACGCATTGGCAGCTTTTAAAATATCATGACTTTCTCGCAATATTAATTTGAAAAATAATAAACATCTAAAATTGAAATTTATATAATAATTTAACATATAATACAATAATTTAGAATATAATTCATAGTAAGGTATTTTGAGGTTTTCCTGAGGTGGAGATGGGTCTCATTGTGATCTATGTTGGACATCCACCACATCATTCCAAACACCCTTTCATGTTAGGCCATGGGCTTAAAAATAAGACTAATCAATGACTTAAGTGAGCTACAACATAAGCAATAGGTGTAAGTAGATACACACCCGATTGAAATCTTCATGATCATTTATAAGGCCCATTAAAATGTGTTTCAAAAATCTAGACACTCATTATGGGTATCCCACTTGGATGAAGGGTCACTCTTAAGTTTCAGCCATATAAAAAACTCAAGTGAGCTCCACCAAGTGGTTTTAGGTGTTTCAGGAATAATTTTGTATAACTTTAAGGGAGCGTTTGGTGCATAGTATTAGATGGGATTAGATGGGTTAGAATTACATTTGGTCCCGTATAATTCCATCCAGTATATGCATATGGAGAAGATGGAAAATGTTGGGATTAGGTGGGATGGAATTGCATTTAGTTCCATGGAATTGCAAGTGGTCCCTGGATTGCTATGGATTTTAAAATCCACTACATATGTCGGTGTAACGCCTCGACTTTTCAGGACCCGAGTATATGACCCGTGTCCCAAAAATCCGAATGTTAACCTTAAAGGATGGTCAAATTCAAGTATACATTTTTTTTTCCTTCATCAAAGTAAGCAAATGAGCGTAGTGTGGACAAATCGACATAAAGAAAATTTTCATTATCATTCAAATATACAAGAAGTTGCCCATAACGACTTATACAATTGAATTTAACAAGTACAAGATTTACAAGAATTTAATACATGAAGAATAGCAAAAAACATATAAATATAAGCCGCGAGATCACGCAGCTCATCCAGGCAAATGCAGCCATGCATCCCTGACGATTGTACTATACTCCTCATCAAGTCTGAACATACATATCACTAAAGCCACCTGTGCTACCTGTATGGTTATATATTTGATGGACGAGTGACCAACTCAGTGTGAATTCCCCTCAAGATTACATACCGCCGCATTAGGTAAGAAATAGTATAAAACATCCAGACAACCAAAACAGAGTAAATGCAGTCTTATTAGATGCATGAATACATGAATGCAATCATCGACCCGGGTAAAACATCCAGACGGTCTGTGCCCCGGGAAAAACATACAGACAGGCAATGGGGTCGTCACATAAGGATGTGACTAGTCATCAGCGCAACACTCAGCGTAATCGCATGGGCATGAAGATCCAAGTCATCATCATAAATCGAATGACTGGTCATAAGCGCAACATTCAATGTAATCGCAGGGCAAAGTGATCCAAGCGATCGTAATATGTCATGCATGCATGATTAATCAAGTTATTATTAGTCCATTTACAATCAACATATTTAATAAGCTCAAAGGTCACTACGGGGAGCTCAGAGCCCAGCGTAGGCCGACAGCTCGGGTATAGTGTCCCATGATTACCATCCCCGGCCCATGAGGCTACCACCTTGGGATGTTTAATGGAAACCTATCGACTAGTGGCCAATTATATTACAGTATATGTGGCTTACCATAGCATTGTTGCACGGTATAAAACATCGGACCCATATAGGAAAAATACTAGAACAAAGCCACATAGGGCGATATCAAAGCAAGCCGCATAGGGCGAGTATTAGACCATACGATAAAGACCATCCTTAAAAACCATTGGACATAATAACCCTGGATGGTAAGCCCACGTCAATGGTCAATTTAAACCACCATTCAATAGCCACTAAGTCGAATGTCCATTACGATCACAACCAGTCGGGTTACATGATCAAATCCTACCATAAATCAGGAACTTGCACGATTAGATCCAAGTCTTACAAAATACCTAGGGTTTAAGATCATAGCCTAGGGTTTTAGTTATTTATCTTTAGGGTTTTGATGTAGGGTTAGGGTTTTATCTCAAAGTTTAGTTTGATGCTTGGGTTCTAGGATTTGAATCCTAAGTTATTATTAATATTATTATCGTACGATGGATCGAATAATATTCGTAATGGGAGTATTTATCAACCAACATTGATAATGATGATTCTCAAATTCATATTTAAATATTCTAACATTATCTAATATTTCTGTAATTATTGATAACCTACTAAGTAATACAAGAAATGATACTACCATTTTCACTAACAATGATAAGGACCAATACTAACGATTATATTAACAAGAATTTTACTAACCCATAAGGAAAATGGTAATATTCCTAATGATAATAGCCATAACTTCCATTAATGAATCTAGCCATGATAACAGGTACTATGACTTACTATGAGTTATGAATTAGATTCATACTTCAACTTACCATTCATGTCTTAAGTATAGGCCTAGGGTTTAAATTACTTGGGTCTAGAATTTTATCTTAGAGTCTAGGTCTAGGCTAGATTTTTAGGGTTTGAACTTTTGGTTGATGTGAAAATAATTATAATATAAATTTTAATGCTTATAGATTATGGTTAACATTAGTATTATAACTTATATTAGCCTACATGACACCAATAATTATTATGGTGAGAATACATAGTATGTCCTAACATCAATATTAATGTTTTAAGAACGGCAACATACGATACTGGTATTTTAATGATGAAAATTTCTGTGTATTAACCATCATCGGTATGGATAATTTATTAATGATTAATTACATCTAAATTGATAACCCTAAAAATGATAATGATAGTAGCAATGACAATTAAAATAATTCCAATCTGGACAGAGAATGTGGCTCACCTAGTCGACTCGGTTCGAGTCGAGTTAGCTCAGTTTAACACATGCTCCACCTACTCTTTCCCCATCTTTCTTCCTTCCTACCTTCAACTCTTCTTCTTCTTTTCCAGCAATTAGATTAAAGCCAACAAAACACTAGACTCCACCCAACCGAGTCGACTAAGTTAGAGTCAACTTGGTGCAACAATGCCCATCTTCTTTCTTTCTCCTTCTTTCTTTCCTTCCTATTCTTTCCTCTTTCCTACCATTGCCTCTTCCACTTTTCTTCCCTTTCTTCTCTCAGCCTCGGGTCAGCGAGAGCACCAACCCGACTGAGTTGGTATTCGTGGTGGGTGGAGCAGCGTCACGGTGCAATAGCACCACCCCTGCCCTCTCTCTAGCTCTTCCTGTTGTAGGGTCCGACAACATCAACCAGCTCGGGACTCATCCTGACTAAGTCCAAGCGAGTCAGCTCTCCTAACTCCAACTCTCTCCTTCGTCTCCTTTCCCTCTCTCTTCCTATTTTACTAAGCTGGAACATCCAACAACGCTCGAACCAGGCCCAACCCAAACCTGACCGAGTCAGCAACTCGATAGGCTGAACAGGAACGTGGTGCACCTGCGCCACCCCAACTCTCTCTCCATTTCTCACCTTCTATTTCCTTCTTCTCCTCTTCTTCAATTTGCATGGAGCTCTGCAGAGATGGCCCGCCTGATTAGCGAAACTGATACAAGATTTAGGGCTGTAACAGGGGTTAATGACTATTCTTCTTGGCAAGGAATATGACCTGCCATTAATAGCAAATCACAAACGCCCATGCCTTGCTCCAAAACGACGCATGGGAATGGTGTAGACGGGTTCATGTAAGCTTAAAGCATAGTCGGATTGAAGCTTTAAGGAGATTTTGGCGGTGGGTTCGATGGGGAAGGCTTTCAGCCGGTTTTCGGGCATGGCCGCTAGAAATGAAGGGAGGTTACTGTTTGCTCAATCCTCTCACCTTTATCTGTTTGCCCTAACATCCCAGAGCCGTTGGATGGAGAACGGATAGTCTGGATAAGATCTAGGGCTTCCACCCTCTCTCTCACTTCTAAGAAAATATCTTCCCTTTGGTTGTATAGCTGGCAGTAGCACCCTTTGTTTTCAACGGTCGCAATTCACTCTCCACGGACGATTAAGATGCAGGGAGGGAGAGCTTCACACGGATTGCTGAGCTGAAGAAAGGAAGGGAGCAGACAGTTTCCATTTTCGGAAACTTGGTTTTCCTCAGTCCAAATGTGCATGAATTTGTGTCCATATATGCGTGCATCTACATGTAAAATCACCTAGGGTCTGGTAAAATCTTCGCTCCTGACATGATGAATGGTTCGAATCATCTTGATGGTTCCTCGTGGTGGGCCACAGATCATCACAAACAGACTTCCGTCCGTCCGCTGTAAACAGCGAGGTGAGAGAGAAATCTCTCCATTTTTGGAAAGACGCGGGTCAGACCCGTGTTGACCAGGCTTGGTGGTCTGGTGCACCTCGAGTGCTCCCCTGTGGTGCACATGCGACCAGGTGTGGGGTCCACCGCGACGTTTGTGGAAAATCCACTTTGTCCATTCTACATGGTGGGCCCTGTCATGGACTCTGCCCAATTATCAGGCGGATCCAATTCTCAGGTGGGCCCTGCGACTTGATTTGGGTTACATTGGTGGATTCCCGCTAATCTAATGGTCGGATCGATTCGAAACTGAACGTCAATGGTTAAAAGGGTTCAAGGGTCCATTTAAGGCTTTACTCATGCATTATTAACTAATACTAATATTAATATGGATTTTCTTGTAATTAACATAATTAAAAACTCATACATATATATAAATATAATTTCTAATGTTAACATGCTACTAATCACATATTTATTAATATATAATTCTCAATATACAATATCAGATTACACATTTGTATGGATTGAAAATTGTACAATATCTCTTTTAAAATCACCTTGTTAAATAATATACCATCTTATAAAATATCTCATATTTTTTGTATAAAATATTTAATACTACGTTGATATTTATAATTTAATTATATATTGTAAAATTACCATCCATCATGCTTAGTTAATATAATATTATTTCCATAATATTTTATGTACATTCATTATATAGGTGCGGACTGTTTTTCAACGGTCAGATTTAAATTAACTACGATGAACGTAAGTGTTTACTTAGGCCTGACCTGTATTTATGCTAAGTTTGGTTATACGGTAACACCCGAGTACTGGAAAACACGGGTATTACAGTCAACCCCACATTGATGCATGCATTTATCCATGCCATCTATCTATATACACCATTTACATGTGACATTTTGATTATATATCGTTCATAGTGAATTTGGTTCATTAATTACAATTCCATATTCCATTAAACATGATATTGCTTAATCCAATGATTTCTGATAACAAAATTTTTATCCCAAACATGGGATTGGATGGCTACGATACCATGATATTTCCATACATACAATAATCGTGCAATAATGATGTCAATCCCATCCCAATACAATTCAATACCATTCAATTCCAAGGACCAAACAGGCCCTAAATAACATGGCCCGCTAGAGTTCGGGATATGGCTGATTTTTGGGATATTAAGGGACCCACCAAACATGTACTGCATGGATGTCCGACATAGGTGGATCCACAAAGCTAAACCTCATGCGAACTTCCCCGAGTTGGAACTCATATTACCATTTTAACATTCCAAATTTGATACTATGGCGTATGATGCTTGATACGCAGGCACACGGAAAACGTACATGTGGATTGAACTAAATGAAATTAAACAGTATAAATTATGAAACCACTATATCTTAGTCGAATTATCAAAAACAGCCTGGTTTAACTGCCCTATAAATCTCTACCAATCTTATAACTAGACTATCAAATAAGTGTTATTTTTGGTTTGCAGCGCTTCCAAACGTAGAACCATGTACAATTTCTCAGCACCTGTGTATCATTCATCATATTCTGCAAGAGTATCAAAGATTTCGCTCGTTTCATCATTAGTAAGGGTAAAAAAAAGGGTTCGAGTACCATAGGTGGTGAAATTCCACCAGCGTGAGTGTGTGGGGGTGTGTGTGCGTGTGTAAAAAAAAAAAAAAAAAAGGTAAAAAAAAGGGAAACGGATTGGCTACTCCCCCTGAGTCCCTGACACCAGCCAATGGCTGATGGTCGGTGCTTTGTGGGACCTGCCATGATGTATGTGTTTCATCCATTCCGTCCATATATTTTTATACATCATTTTATGGTATTTTTACAAAAATGACGTATATCCAAATATCAAATGGACCACATTATAGGAAACAGTGTTGTATGAGGGTCGACCATTAAAAACATTTTGGGGGCTATAAAAGTTTTGGATCGAGCTGTTCTTTGTTTTTTCTCTTCATCTGGGCCTGTATGACCTAATCAACAGATTGGATGTGGGCCTTGGGAGGATTTTAATGGTGGATATCCAATCACTATTGTTTTCATGTGGTGTTGTCCACATGACATTTATATCCCTCACATGTTTGGTATCAAGTCATAAAATGATATGTAAAAATGGATGAACGGAATAGATGAAACACATACATGATGGTGGGGCCCACAGAGGACTGACCATCAGCCACGTAGCTGGTCGCAGGGGGAGTAGCCAATCCGTTTCCGAAAAGAAATCCCAGCAATTCCATCGGAGGGCAACTTGATACTCTGGCAGGATGAGAGGTTCCAAACAAATGAGCTCAGATATTGTACGTGTCGACTCTATAGAATAGAATTTAAACCGTCCATATAGTGAGGCCCACTCTAGGAAAATTATTAACCAAATATTGTAGTGAATTGATAGTTTACGTGGACGATTAGTAGACATAACTATTGAAAAAATGCAAAATTTCCGACCACCCGATTTCAACGGAAAGGTCCATTAATTAGAGGTTGGGTTTTTCAAATCACTATAATTTTTTGTACAGTGGGTCCCACAAAATGGACGGTTTAATTTAAAATAAGCCACATGGAAAATTTAGAAGTGCACGTGGATTGAACATGATTCTTCCAGGCAACTAGAACATTATCTGGTCAACACAGTTGTGCGCGGTTTGTGACGTTTGTCCCATAGCATTGATAGAATTATAAATAAAAGGGAAACACACTGATACTCTGGCAGAGTACGATGGATGATACACTGGCAGTTGGATGTTGCATGAGTGGCATATAATTAACGAAAATTAAGTGTTCAAAAATTTGGAAATAGCTTCAATGTCTCATGAACCAAAAATAAAACTTATTTGATATGCTAACTATCAGATTAATGCACATTTATTGGACGGTTCAAACAAGTATCCACGGATTAGAGGTTATAATCAACCAAAATATCTGAAATTGAAATTGAAATTGTAACTTTGGAACTCAGTTTAATTTAAGTTAATATATGCCACGTGTGTAATTTCTGATTGCCTGCATGTCAAGCACCATGAAGAAAATCAGGGCTAGGCATCCATAAATGAGGAGCTGATTAGGGGCTGCCCTGGCTTCACCCAAAACGGTGCAGTCCCGAATGTGAGGCCCACCATGATGATCATATTATATATACATGCTGTCCATGCCAAAAATGATTCACATAAAAACGTGCACCACACACTCTATATATAGAGGCATGCTCACCTACGCACCTATGCACATGCGCACCTTTGCACAGGTGTCATGGACATCTAATCCGAACGGTTCATGTGATGAGGAATCCCATAAAATCCCAAATGAAAATTTTTTACCATGATCTAAAATTTTAGTGAGCCATAGAAAAGAGAAATTTAAATTTAGAGAGGTAACTGTTTTCATTTTTCATGGCTAACCAAAGTTTTAAATTCTAGTAGGCCATAGAAAAGAGAAATTTAAATCTAGGGAGGAAATGTTTTCATTTTTCATGGCCAACCAAAGTTTTAAATCAAAGTAAAAATTAGGCTCGGGTATATATATCCGCTTCAATAAGGTCAGTGTAATCCTATTATTAGGTAGGATGGAAAATGAACATTAAGATGGGCATTATGGTGGGCTTGAGAAGTTTTTAATTTGGGCAATTTAACTACCACTATTTCTTATGGTATGGTCCACCGGAGATTTTAATCTACTTTAGTTTTTGCCTCGAGCTTTAGAATGATCTTTTAAAACAGATAGACGGTGTGGATATATGGTACATCAATTAAGGTGAGCCCCGTGCTTAGGGCCACACCACCATGGATATGGGTCTCTCGAGAAAGCTCCTATAGGAAAGGTATCAAAGACTATGGAATGAGACGGTGTAAACTGGTGGTTAGACTGGTGGAAGAAGCTTCGAAGAGGAAAAATTTCGGAGTGAGAGTTAGTATCGTGGAAAAAGCTTCCAAGAAGAAAATTTTCGGAGATGGTGGTGGGTCTTATCAAGAAAGCTTTCCAATGAAGAAAGAATTTGCTCGTTTTCTCCTTAAAAAAATAAAAAATTTCAAATAAAGATATAGGGACACTGTTATTCCACTAAAATTTCAAAAGTTGCACTTGCAAGGTGCGATGAATGATAATAACTCACTTAAAAATTACACATGTGACAGTTAAGTAATCAAATAAAACTAGTCAAATCATAGTTGCAACTTAGATGTGTTATGAACAAAAAATTACATTATTTCCTAATAAGCTTGGTTTGCGTTTACAGAATCAAAATTATTCAACAGTACTCTTGTCTCCACGACTGTTGATTGCATGTTGACCCTAGAAGTATACCAACATTGCTACTGGTTCGTTCACCATGCACTTGATCATAATGTATGTGTCTTATCCGTGTTGTCCATTTTTTATTATTTATTTTCAATTTATTTCAACACAAGAGATAGCAAATGAAGCATATCCAAATCTCGGGTGGAACTCACCATGGGAAATAGTGGTGATTGAAAACTATATATCTTTAAAAACTTCATAGATTTGCAAAAGTTTTGGAACAATTTGATATTTGTGTTTCACCTTAGTCTAGGTCTATGTGGCCCAATCAATGGGTTGGATGTCAAATGGCAAATAAACATAAAGAATTGGCTTTACGAAGTTTTCAAGGGTTAACGTTTAATCATCGCTATTTCCTAAGGTGTGGTCTACCTGAGATTTGATTCTGCCTCTTTTTTAGACTCAAGCTCTAAAATGATACGTAAAAATGGATGTACCTTATGACCACTAGCAACGTTGGTACTCGCAGGGTCTACATCTAATCTGCCTTCCACTAAAAAGTGTCCACCAATTCAGCGGCTAGGATTACCTAACTTGTGTTGACTTGAATTCATATTAGTCACGTGCATAATTGTTGAGTTTCTAAGTAATTTAGTAGAGTCTGTTACCAGGTCAACAAAGAATTCCTAATACCCTGAAAATCATTGGTCCACATCAACACTCACTGAAAAAGTCAAAAAAAAAAAAAAAAGCTTCGGACGCCAAACCACTGGAGTAACAGGAAAATCCTGTTGACCCGATAACAGAGGATCCCGACTCAATCTAGAATCATACAATGTTTGGGTTGTCATATCAATCATATAAAATGCTGTATTTGTTTTATACCATTTGAAAAAGATTGAGATTCCTACACCTTGCAGGTGACAATGATTTAGAGGTGTTTTAGGCCATCTAAACTACGGGTCCCATTGTAGAGAATAATATATTGTTAGGAAACTCCATAATTTTTCATTTCATGTGTAAATTAATGAGATTACCAATATAAAATATAAAAAATATTCAGTGGTTGATAATCACTTCCAAAAATATATATATATATATATATCATCAAACATTTAAAATGTAAGAGGCAAATTTTTATTATTTTTATAAGAAAAACCCACCGACGTAAGGGAAAAGCCCACTACGCCTAGTCCATTACAAACCTTTATAATAAAAATAATGAAAGCATAATTATTAAGAGACATCTCTTACATACTTAAAACTGTAACATTCTTATTTTTGTTTTCTTCTTTTTATCTTATAAAAAATTGAAACTCTGAGAGTTATTACAAGTCTCACTATAAGGAAAAAAAAAAATCCATTTTTTGAAATTTATTTTGTTTTGACAAAATACCAAAATACACTTTTACATATAAATAGATTATTTAAGTCCGCACACGTGGGTCCCACTTCCATGTGAGGAGGTACCCCAGTACATATATCTAAAATTCCACTGATCCAGGTAATCATAACCCTTCCAAATAGTGTTTGGTTTAAATTTAAATTAACAAAATCATATGTATATATTCTCGGTGTAAATTTTCGGTTGTACTCCATACACGGCCGGACCAGAGATTTAGACGGTATGGATTTCCCTAATACCGTGACAGTTGTAGGTTTGATGAGTAACCACTATTTTTTAAATGGTGCAAAACTAACATAGGAGTGTTACCGACCTTTTAAGTCCCCTCCATTGCCACTCCCTCACACTCACACCTCTGCCGATTCGAATGCTGTAGAGAGACACACACACAGAGAGGGGCAAAAATGAAAAAAATCATGTCAGTTTTCGCCCTTGGTTTTTATTGTATTTACCTTTTCTGCCAGGTTGAGAGGTCCCAAGCTCAGGCCAGGACAGACCCATCTGAAGGTATGCCTTTCTACCTCTCTTCTTTAGTTCTACTCTTCAAACTGTGATTTATAATTCGTTACATGTACCGTCCTGGGACACGCGTGCAAGATCCAATCCATCCATCAGATGGGTACCAGTATGTAGATGCCTTGGCCCAAAAATAAGGCCAGTCCAGTAGTCAGGTGGGCCACAGTTTAGGAAAAACATGTACATCTGAGAAAGAAAAACTTTTTATCACCTTGGCCCACCTGATGAGTGGACCAGATTTATTTTTGGGCAAGAACATAGACAACGATCGGACATGCCTGATGGGTGGCTTGGATAATTAGGAAACTTACAGACTCTAATTGATTGATCTGGACTGTCCATTAGCTCGAACATGCATTCCATGCTTTTCCATTAAAAAATCGTACCGATCCAATAATCTTGATCATCTGATCTTTGGGATGATCAATATCGTTTGCGTAGAATAGGTTCAATCAACAATTTGATCTATCTGTCTCTGGGCCAATCATGGATTGATTAGTATTCACTTAAGCAATCCTTACCATTCCATCCATGGATTCAAGAACAGATTGTTAGGGGTTGTTTGGATGGTGGTAAATGGTTTAAGTTGTAAATGATTTACTATTAAATCATTTACCGGCTGTAAATGACGTACTACCTGTCTGTTTGGCTTTAAGTTGTAAATAATTTACTAGTAAATCATTTACAGTGTTTGGATATCTTGTAAATGGTTTATATCCTATAATTGTGTATTCACAACTGAGATAGTTTAGAGAAGTAATTCATTAAAAAAAAAACATTCGAATGGCATATAAGAGTGGATTTTAAAGTGGATCATTGGGTTAAGCTCATCTCACTAAAGCCTAGGGTTGATCCTCACATAAAACCAGGCAGTAGGTGAGCCATAGAAGTGTGATGAATTGATGATTATGTGAAATCCATATAGCACATCTGTTGTGCTAGCTCATATTAGGATGTCAAGCCAAAACGAGGCATATCTAATGCTCGAGTAGGCCATAACACAGGAAAACATGGAGATGGGTTACTGACTGTTGATACCATGACTGCCCTTCTATCTTTCTCCCTTTGCTCGTAGCCCGCACCTTCCATACAATTTCTCCCTTTTTTCTCCCCCTTCGATTTCTCCAACCTTTTCTTTCCTCCATCCTCTTTTTTTGTGCATTTAACGTGCTACTTCCTATAATTTTTTTTTTTAATGGCAACAAAAATTTTATTGGAAAAAAGCCAAAAACTTCAAATGAGGAAGAAAGTGATGATATGAAATCATCCCAATTTGGCCTCAATTACAGAGGATCAAAGCTCTAAAAGAAAACCCGGAATTTCTTCCCAATTGCATCCCTTGTAGTGAAGGTTTCCAGAAGCCCAAATATCCTCCTCCCTTTTGCCCTTTGGAAAATCACTTCAGCCCCTTCCGACTTCTTGTTAAAAATCCTAATATTTTGTTCTCTCTGTAGGGACTAGGGACCACAACTCTGACAAGAAAGATATGCCCCATAGGACTTTCATCAATTTTCCTCTAATTCTCCATTTACATGTTTGGGAAACTCCCTTAATGGACCTGGGTTATGTTGATGAATACTAAATATATCAAAGGAAGACAGTGGCTTGATATCTATATCCCATCAATCTTTTGCCTATTTGGTTCCATTTCTCTGTAAAATACACAAATTTATCAAACCTGGCATGCAGCGGACAGTCCTTAGTTGATGGTGAGTCAATCAATCTATGACCAACAGATTGGCCCACCAATACATTACTTATCATAATCCCACACCTAAGAACCATAACCATCTGCACATTGACAACAAAATAACTTAATGTAGCAAAAATTTAAGCACTTTGGGACCCTGAAATGCAACAACAAGAACCCTTCAAATTCCAATCCCTACAGAATCCACCAATGACAATTTTGTCAGAAATGCTTCTTTGTCCACTGGATGTCTATAAAAAAAATAAATAAATAATTCTTTGTGCAGATTGTCTTGCATGGACAGGCTGCCACGAAAGACAGACTTATCGCACATCACCTACCAAGTAACCTGATCCGTGTTCCGTATGACTTGGAAGATGAAAATCATATCATATTTTATATTGCCATGATTTCATTCAATGAAATTGTTATTTCGTTACTTTGTTCCAAAATTAGTTGCAGGATTCTTCTAACTAGGCGCTACTCCTGCTTCATTCATGCTTCAGAGTTCGGACTCTTGCTCTCACTCCCACTCGCTACCTATTTCTACTTGTTTACATTCTAAAATAGACACTTGTGCACTCCCATACCTGAATTTTTTTCTGCTTTGCTTCCTGCTTTGTGCAACTATGGTTCCAAATACACTTACCAGACCTTGAAAACCTTTAATCCTTCTTCTCCAATGGCATATTGCTTAGTCAGTTCAAGGCCACTCTAATGCTACTTTGAAAGTTTTACCTTCCACTCTATGGAAGATCTGGTTAGAGAGAAACAACCGTATATTTTGAAATCAAACCTCTGACCATGAGCCAGTCCTTTTAAAAGGAGAATGCAATGTATGTGAATTCTGTTCTTGATTTAACTAGAAGAAATCCTATTCAGAGCGTATTTAGTCGTCCATCATCCCTAGTCAAACCGTAATTCCTGATGGCCCTGATTCTTTAAACTCAAACTTTGATGGGTTTGGTTTCAATTATGTTGCTCATGCAGGAATCGGTGGTATCATCAGTTTTCAATTATGTCGCTCTGAAGGAAAATTTATTGCTTGTTTTAGACTTTTAGTATGAGATTATAGAGAAGGAAATGCTGTAGCAGATATTCTGGCAAAATCTGCTACTTTGCACTAATTGAACGGATTGCCGAATTCCCACCTTTTTTACTGTTTTGTTAATGTAGATATTTCTGGTTGTATCACTGTAAGACTTTGTTCTTGGCTAATAGACCAATTTTTTTTTTTTTTTTTAAATTTAAAAGAAAGAAAGAAAGAAAGAAAAATAGCACTAGGCTCCTATGGTAGTTGGTAGTATGCCGCCATTTTAAAAATAGTGGTGGCCCTTCTGTATGCATGGCATAGTTGTACAACAATCCAGATTGTCCAAATCGATGGCACAATCATGGTTGGGTTATAGCCCAAAAATCACACTGAGAAGATGATAGTAATCATCTGATTTTGCCCTGGATTTGGACCATTCACTAATTTACTTTAACCACCCATTTGATGGGCATCAATTAGATGGTTAGGATTGCTTGGTTTATGTGATTTTACTAGAGATATGCTCCATCTACAGCGTGCCCACAATTTGGATGCGTTGGATAGCGTGGTACATGAATGCCATATGTGAGGAAGATGAGTCACCACCAAATCATAGGAGTCTATCTCCCAAAATAACAGAGGAAACATAGGATTTTTGACTTGAGGATATGCACAGGATACTCATTTTTAGTTTGGATTAGTGGGCCCAAGGCTAGCAATTGCTGGGTAGTGTGATGGGCTTAGAAGGCCCAGCCATTTGGGCCATGCTTGTGCTTAACTTATAGCCCACAGGGTGGGCCTAAGCATAATATGTCTCATAGTATGTTAGCAATGAGGTTTACTAATTCTACATGCGTGTGGGAGCTTCGCGTGTCCCACCCTCAGGTAGAAGTGCCAAACTACCAATACGAAACATATGTGTGAGATCTGAGCCTTCCATCAGGCGGGCTACACTATTAGGTCTCAGGTCCTAAGAATCAGGCCATGTGACACCTCTGGTGGTTCATAGCATAAAAAACAGATGGATGGCCAAACAAAATAGTTACTGTCAGTTTACTTTGTACATTTTGGCCCACCTGATGAGTGAAATGGCCTGATTCTTGAGGCATAAGATCTAATCTTGTTTCTGTTTAGTCACTAACACCTAATGAATATTTTTGTTGGATGGCAGTGAGGGCGCTGAATGCCATATTTCAGAAATTCGGTATTTCTTCCGACCCTGCCTGGAATATTACTGGTGATCCATGCACCGGAAGCGCCATCGATTCTACAAAGGTAGACAGCACCAACATCAATCCGGCTATTAAGTGCGACTGTACGTTTGATAACGGGGCCACATGCCACTTGAAGGAATTGTACGTGCATACTCTCATTTGCTTAATTTTCCATTTCATGTCATTTAATGGTCAATGTGGATTAGGTGCTTTTAGTTTTCGTGACTGAGTGGGCTGCACTGCATCTATGCTTCAAAACAATGGTTGGGCCAGTCCACCACTGTGTGCGCCATGGTTGACTTCGAATCTGTAGTTCTAAAACTTGTTATCTTGACTTGAATCAACTCAATTTGACAAGATTTCAAGAGTCTCTTAGGAACTCGCTTGTCATTTTCAAATTGACAAGTCTCATGGTGACTCAAGCTGAATCACTTGGAAGTGAGTTTCAAAGCTGCTAATGAAGCAAACACCTGTAATCACCGTACCGCTGACTGTGGATTTTCTTAGTTTTGCTATTTCATATTCCTTCTTTATTCAATACTATTTTTTTACAAAAAAAAAAATATGTAATTTAATTATTGAATATGAAGTTGATTTAATTATTAAATATGAAGTTGAGTAAGATGAAGACTCGATCGAGTTGACACTGGTGGAGATCAGTTCGAGTTGAATTATCGAGCATTTGAGCTGTGGTTGAATGTGGACTGTTATCCTTCCTTTCTGAACCTTTGTTTTTTCTTTTCTTTTCTTTATTTTTTTGGCCTAAATGATGAGCACATTTGACTGATTTTAGGTCAAGGAACGTTACAGATTTACAGCGAGGCCCTGGTTGATGCACAGTGCAGATCTTGTACATATGGCATGTGTGGGGTGGATGATCGGGCACCTATCCTGTTACTAACTACTAAGCCCAAACATGCAACTGGCGAAAAACCCCCAACACCTTTGCTCAGGTGGCTCCTAGTTTTTGGGACCAGTCAGGTTACACCACACATATGGCCCTTGTGTACAAGAGCTGGATCGTTCACTTTTCAGGCCTCTACATGGATGGTCCATTGCCTGAGACATTGAATGCGGATCCTAGGTCATTTGTTTATGACTCTCCATTTTTAGTCCTCAAAGGTACTGCTATTGTGTACTTGGGGGCAAATTTACTTCTACCCAAACCATCCAAATAATGGGTGGCACTTCAGATGTAGGTCCATAATCAGACTGAATAGAATATTTTAACCTCTTAGTGACGATCATTTGTTTCTTGAAATTGGACCATTGACTATTTTCTATTCTAATCGTCCACTTGATGGCCTCCAATTGGACAGTTATGATCATCAGTTCAATGTGCTTTTGAGTTATGACCCATCTACAGTGGTTCCAATTTTGCATTTCTTTGACTGAACTTCAGATATGCCACATCACAACCTTTTTTTTTTTTTTTTTGTGTGTGTGTGTGTGTGTGTGTGTGTTTTATCGACTAGGGCACATGTTGTCATGTGTAGAGTTGTTGTGCACATGAGTGTGGATCATCATACTCTGCCAGCTTATCAAATTATCAACATGGTACTTGACTGCTCCGACCAATTTCATGAAGATTATGCCAAAGGTGCACATTTAGCATCATGTGCACTATACAGGTACTCCCCAGTGTGTCGGATTTCATACATGTAGGACCCGTTCTTTCATGATCCAAACTGTTGATATAATGGACAGAAATATGGATGGGAAATGCATCGGACTCTCCCAAAATTTGAAGTTTCTGACCCTTTCATATCGTGACAAACAAAGACATGGTTGGAGATCCATGGCCATCACGTGTGTCTCACTGTGAGCATTCCTGAATGCAAAAATTAGATTAGAGCATTCATCAAGTGGGCCATGATATGTGTTGAATATAGGCCGTCAGTCATGACTTTCCTATTCTTCCATCTTCTCTTATAAGTGTCTCTCATAATAAGTGGATCAGTCTAATTTTTAACTCTGGACATGTTCATGGTGGTCTCCCACTAATTGATGGTCTGGATCTCACATACGTGTGCTTTGCTGATCACCTCCCAAATCTCTCCTCATCATAATTACATGGTAAGCACACAAATTTTTTTTTTTCATTTTTTTTTTGTTAGCTGGTTAGTACACCCCACTGTCAGTTCACACTCACTGTTAGCCACCCCCACTAGGGATCGAGACCATGACCTCAGTGTTGAAACGAGGTATCTTTCACTCAGTCTGCCACTTGAGCTATGGATCAGGGTGTACATGGTAAGCACACATGCAAACACTATACCTTGTTGAAATCATTAGCCCCACTATGGATGGAGTATAGGCGCAAAGTCATATTGATTGGATGATACTAAGCTCTGTTTAATTGGCATCATTTGTTGATTTTGAACTTGACCATCTTTCACTTTAGCCGTTCATTTGATTTGCTTTCTAGGTAATATCCTATCTAAAGTGACACCTGATATTTGGCTGTTTGGATTGAACAAATATGTTTTTGACATGCACAGTGGTTGGCTGCATCCATTGGTTCATCAATCATCAGACTCTGCTAGAGTGTAATGTTTTTTTTTAATTCTTTGGATTTCTTTCTTTCTTTTATTTTTCCTTTCATTTTTTATTTTCCAGGAAAATGTATGAGTTGAACATAAATGGACAAATTCCAGAGGAATTATTGAATCTGACTTTCGTCTATAATCTGTACGTACGGTTTCTTTACATTCCTGATTTGCAGTTTCGATCTTGAACTCGAACATCATACATGTAGCACATTGATCTAGCTGCACTTATATGTTGGACATGCAATAGTTTGATCAATTATCAGGACAGTCACTTGGTGGGTTCCTCTGTGGTTGGATCACTGTCTTTGAGGTGCACGGATTGGATGATTCTGCCTTTTTGAATGATGTACCTTTTATCTATTCACTCTGATCATTGCAGATTCTTTTTTACTGTACATTTTTTAATCTACTGATTGCATGGTTAAGGTTTTCCGATCAGTTTGATTTATCTACCATGGTCCATTACATGGTAGGACTTGCCCAATGAACTGCCAGAGTTATGGTCTATTGTGCCTCACACTCAATTTTTTTGTGCTTTCCCACATCGATAATCTCAGAGGACGGAGGCTCATTCAACTATTGCATATTGCTGGGCCCGTCCTGGATGGGCCACAGCACAAAATTTGTACTGGTCAGGTGATTCTAACTGATGGAGCAACGGACTTTTCCCCTGCTGAATATAAACCATGGGCTGTTGTTGTTTTTATAACCATTCATTTACTGGCCATGAACTGACAGGATTTATCTGTTGGTGCATCTTGCACCATGCCCATCCATGGTGGGGCCCATCAGATGAAATGGTTCCTGCAGCATTTGGTGGTGATTGGGTGGCCCCTCTATTGGGGCAGTGGGGTCTATGAAACAGTGCCTGCCTGTACCATGTAGTAAACGGTGTAGCCCCTACAATGAGAATGTGAAGTGCACTGCCACCCTTACACTTTCCAAGGTACTCATCCTCACATGTTTTAATCTGCAGAACATTTGTAAGGAATGAGCTACTGAGATGGACCCTATCATGTAGATGCACGGGACAAAATCGAGATGGTCTACTCATCTAATTGACTGAGGTGGTTATCAGGCAGCCCACATAATGACCAGATAGGCCTCTTTTGGGCCAGGTTATTTGCATGGTGGGGCCTGTCTGATATGTGCCTTTAGTCTGTCACTTGTGTGCAATATTGGCACTTGTGAGCAACATGGACCAGGAAAGCACCTCTGCCAGTGCACTTAGCAGGTCTCCCCCTATAACTCAGGTCTACCAAGGTATTGGGCAGTCCAAACCGAGCACTTGACAGGCCACCTCACGGCTGGGACAGTCCTAAGAGATCATAGTCCTTGGGTGTTTTTAAGCATTATATGAATCTATCTAATCATTTTCTTCTTCTTCTTCTTCTTCTTCTTTTTTTTTTTAATTTTTTATTTTTTAGTTGGAGCTGTTGCTCAGGATTTTCTCAACTGTCCAAAATTAGTGATTGATTGGATGGTAATGAATAATGAGTTTCCAATTGGTGCATTGTTTGGCTATAGCTTATCTTAGAGGTGGCCCACAATTGGACGGTTAGATTCATCACCATATCAACTGATCCAATCACACCATACAAAAAATAGACAACCATCCAAACATTTCTAAATCCACGTGCTGGCTTGGATTGGACTGATTTTTGGGGCGTCCCATATTCATGGTGGGCAACCCTGCTAGATGGATTGGACGCTGTTAACACACCACAGTGCACCCCACAGCAGCTAGTAACACAAAATTCTCATCTACAACTAGTTACTAAAGCATCTTCTTCTTCAGGAATATGGCCCGAAATTACTTAACAGGTCCATTGCCTGCATTCATCGGCAACTTAACTACCTTGCGATACTTGTAAGTTGTAAGTGACTTTGTTCTTGAAGTATTAAAAAGACAAGTTCTGATCTATAACTCAATTCTTTGGTAACTTGCCATGCATACCAGCCTTTCAAAATCTCAATTCTGGCCAAACTCCCTCCCTCCCTCCCTCCCTCCCCCCTAAGG
The DNA here is from genome assembly GCA_021015155.1 of Magnolia officinalis. Lineage (NCBI taxonomy): Eukaryota > Viridiplantae > Streptophyta > Magnoliopsida > Magnoliales > Magnoliaceae > Magnolia > Magnolia officinalis. The sequence continues at coordinate 53,431,593 of JAJHSJ010000017.1, read as the reverse complement.
CTGATATACTTGATAGGAATATGGCATGTCGCCGTACAGTGGGTTTTAAGTGAACATTCCTCCATTAAAAGCTCATCACCATTGTTTCATTAATACCAATGTGGTGATTAAAGAATCCCAATGTGCTCTACTATCTCAAGATCCTTTCAAGTGTGGGCCAGCGAATCATTGCCTATACATCAAATAGAGTTAGTTTATGCACTTGATGATGTATTTATATTCATCTTCATTCTCCATGCTACTAACATTTTTCTTCTTCGTAATCTTATCAGGACCTTTGGTATTAATAAATTATCTGGGACCATCCCAAAAGAACTTGGAAACCTTCGAAGTCTAATGTCACTGTAAGATATCCTTTGGTTTCATAGTACTTTTTTTATCACATGAAAATGGTCTAACGCTACATGATGCATGGATTGGCTATTACTGTTACAAGGATTGCTATAATACAGCTCACCGTACAGACATGGCAAATTTGTGTGATGGTTGGGACTGTTATTGATCTTGCCGGCCACCGCATGCGTGGGTTAATAGGCCAAAAATCATAATGATTGGATGCCTCTGATTATTTGGTTGTTGTTAGTTGAACTAGGGGATGGGGCATGTGCAACGCACGTGGAGAGATTAAGGAAGAGAGAAAAGAGGAAAGAGACGGAGAGAGAGGCTGAGGCCACATGCAGGTGTGCAAACACAGAGTATGAAGGATAGAAGGGTTCAACAGTGGTTGACCCATCACAACTTTTTCAGAATTTGTAGGCCCACTCAAGATTTTTGATCTCTGTTGCCTTTTTGGGTGACTTCCTAACATGAGCCAGTGCAACAGATGTACTGAGTGGATGTCACAAATTCATCACGATAGGCCCTGCAGAGCCTTTGTTGCATGGCTCCTAACACAGTCTTCTGTGCAAGCTGCATGTAGAGAAGAAGTGGGAATGAGCTACGTTCAGGAATGAGTTAAAAAGGACACAAATACCCAGGGGTTGAAGGGCTACACAGATGACAAAACCAAAAGTTTTGTCCCTTTTCACAACTAATTATAGGGGTAAAATTGGCCAAAGGCTTCACCTGTTATATATAGCATATATGTGGACCTTTGCTCAACTGTTCCTTTTGTAGGATATTCTTTAGATGCAACCATTATCCCATCCCCCGGCTTTGGTATATGGCCTATAGACGTGGTGGCCCGCTACATCAATAATCCTAATCACCCCACTTGCTTACCATGTATGATGAGGAGGGTGCTGCGGAGACTTTATATGATGCATGCTGCATAATAGCATTTCTAAGATGTCATTCCTATTGTCGTTGTTACTATTACACAGTGAGAGGAATCATAAGACGTGACCCAATGGATTTGCAAGGTTTATGCGTGATTACGATTCTAATGAGTTGGGCTGATGGTTTGGTAATTCAACCGTTGGTCTCTTGCATTCCACGGTGGACGGACCATGCTTAAAAGATCTCCCAGATTGGAAGACCCTAGCCACCAGTCTTTGTACTTTCTGCATTTTGAATGTGGACCATTATAGCATTTCTCTTCTTAACAGTCAATTCGTATGCCACCAATTGAATGGCTATGATTCCCTGTTGAGGAGATTCTTGGCTCATGGTCTATCCATGGGCCCTGCTTTTCAGAAATGCAAACCCACCATAATACTATGCAAAGCCTTGGTTGTGGGACACAATGCACAATGGGCCCTGCTTTTCAGAAATGCAAACCCACCATAATACTATGCAAAGCCTTGGTTGTGGGACGCAATGCACAATTCTCTTTTAAGATGGATCTTTGATCCATATGATTATACAACAACTAATAGGATCATTTTATAAGGTTATAAATATGCCCTTGAATTCTGTTTGATTTATCCTTTCACATTTCTAATTACTTTTTGAAGATTGTGCAATTGACCCATACCACTCATCTATGTGACATATGTGTCTGAAAATCCAATATTTGTTTACTTTCAGAAAAGCTTTGCAGGGACAGTATAACTTGGTATGGCGTTGCCTAAATGGATGTAGGACTCAGTTTATTTGATAGATCATACCCAGAACCTCCTATCAATGACTTCTATATGTTGATTGGGTGCTTTGCTGCTCAATCCTTATATCCAAGTGATGCTCCCACTCCAAATCGTGCTTTGGACTCGTATGATTATGCTTGCTAACATTTTGAAACATATGCTTCTCCTCTCTTGCACCTGAATTTGTTGCTGCTTTGCTTCACACTCCATGTAACTGTATTTGGGTGTTAGATGCAACATGTAGGCAATCTCCAACATTTTAGGTGTTCCTAATGTTGGGCTATATCTTCTTTCCATTTACAAGTTTACCAATCTGTTTTTTTTGTGTGTTCAGGGGTTTGGGTAGTAATGACTTCACTGGTTCTCTTCCCACTGAGCTAGGGAATTTGGTCAGACTTGAACAACTGTAAGTTGATATTTATTTTTCTAATTTCTTTCACCATGTGTGCATTTGGATGCTCTATTATAAATTAATTCAGTAAAGTGGAAACGACCAAAGGAGGTGCGGCACCATTTTGATTCATTCTACCAAATCCCTGATCATGTTTCCATGTGTTTCAAGTTGGATTTGAAATGATTGTAATGGTTTGGTGATTTGGAGAGGCTAGTCCCTCATTATGAATGGAGCAAGGTTAGCCCCATGTTGGTCATTTCCTCTTTGTCAGCTTGGGTTATCAAAATTCCTCTCTATTGAGCATGCGAATGCATGTTTCATCTCCTTCAAATCTGTTGCAGATTTCAGTTTTCCAGTCAACAAAATGAATATATTTGGTGATATTATTTATATAAATTCTCTTCTAGAGTTCTTTTGGTATGACATTCTTGTAAAGGATATGTGTGGAGGAGTACTTATTCTTCTTCTTCTCAATGATGAGACTGCAAGAATCGACTTCCTTTTTCTTAGAAACTTTCTCAAGTGGACATTGTGTAGATGCAGCGGAGTTATGTAAGCAACAGGTAGCCACACATACGCATGTTATTCTAAAATGCTGTATCTAAAACAATGTTACATGGATCACATGTCTCTCTTGTACGTGGTACATGAATGGGTATGCAGTATACTACTTCTTCCAACATGCGGTACATGGGTAGGCTCTTATGGGTCGCTCCAATACATATATTAAGGGACTGTTTGGTAGAAGCAAAAGTTCAGCCCCTGCTTGTCTGGGACTAACATCTTGTCCCAGGTTTTTTTTTTTTCTTTGCACTAAAATCAAGAAAACTGCGAACTTGGTCTCATTTTTTTTTCCCCCCCTGTTGGAGAGCCTTTTAGGTTCCTAAAAAAAACCTTTGAGCTGCTTGTCTCTATTATGGTATGTGCCGGACTATTTGGTGGTGTACACATGTACCACATGTGCCAATGGGTCTCAAGTGACACCATCCATCTTCAAGTGCCACAAATGTGACACAATTGACCTTCAAGTGCTTTTCATGTGCCGCATGTGAGAGACGTACCAAGCCGTGCATGCAAAGAATATGCCATCCTTGTGTGCTACCATAAATCGTCAAGTGCATCACATTTGCCACTGTATATCCTCAAGCACCACCAAATGACCACTTTGGATATCTTTGGTCAATAATTCATGAGAGTGGAGAGATCAAGAGGGATGTTGCCCATAGAATTCAAGCGGGGTAGAAGAAATGGGAATGTGCCTCTAGTGTTTTATGTGATCGTCGTGTACCATTGAAACCGACAAGGAAATTTTATAGGATGGCTATATCACCAGCCTGCTTTATGGGACAAAATATTGGGTAGCTAAGGAATACCGTGTCCATAGGATGAGTGTAGGTGAAATGAGGATGTTGAGATGGTTGATTTACTAGATAAGGAAGGATAGAGTTAGAAATGAATGCATTCGAGGGATTTTAGGAGTAGCACCAATAGGTAACAAAATGAGGGAAAGTTAACTTATATGGTTCGGTCATGTGCAATGGAGACCAATAACTGTGCCGGTTAGGAGTGAGTCGGTACAAGTTGAAGGCCCAAAAGGATGTGGGTGGAGGTAGTAAGAAAAGACTTGATGACCAATGGTAGAACTAAAGTTATGGCTGACCCCAATTAGTTGGGATAAGGCTTAGATGATGATGATATCCTTGAGCACCCCGCATGTGCCACACACCATCATACATTTTCAAGTGCCCACACACCCAATAATCCTTGCTTATTGCAAGTGCTTGACAAACAACATCAAACTAGTTTGTCTAAGACAGGTAGCTAAGCCCAAATTGCTTAAATCAATTAGTTTGTTCAAGACTAAACTATTGTTGCTACCTAATAGGCCCTAACTTTGTGCAATATAGTTTTATATATGAACTAATATTGCAATATTTATATGAAGTGATGAATGTTACTACCATACATCTTGCATAGCTGACCCTAATTAATTAGGAAAAGGCTTAGATGACGACGACGATGATCCCACATCCATAATGTTAGATTATGTGTGCTATTGCCTGAATCAAAGTATAAACCTCAACATTTTGAATATTAATCAACATTGCAATTTGCAAATTAGTCTACGATAAGAGTATATAACCAGAATTTTGGGTTTGTAGAAATAGTGATCTAGATAGCAAATGACCTATAATCCTGATTGCATGAATCGGAATGGAAAAGGTAGGTGTTTTGGTGGTTAGGTAACATTAATCTAAAGTGCCCAACTGTATCCATACATGTATTGGTATTTACATACCCATTCCATATTTAGTATCATGATGAAAAGGAGGAAATAAAAAACATTTAACTGAGCAATTTGTTTGGCAGAACAAATTCTACAAGTGGGCTGCCTTCGGCAGTCTAAACCACTCATGTGGTGGGTCCATTAGACAGAAGACACACCAACGATGTCTTTGCTTCATGATCCTAACCATTTGATTTGGTCCCCAATAAATGCGGACCATTGGTTATAATTATCCACTTGTGCACCCCCATTTCTGTTGCTTGGATCATTTGAGAGGGGAGATGTTTTGGCTTGGCATTTTCCATGATAAGGCTCTTGATAATTGTTTGAGTTTGAGCTACCCAAAGGGGGGACCCATATATTACCATTTCTTGGTAGAAAAATTGTTGTTTCCTATGATCAATCAAAATTTTCTAGTGCCAAGGAGCCTTAATGAAAAGGGTGTCAGGGACTTGACATCTCTACTCATTTTATGAAATTCTAGAAATCTTTGCAAAATGATGTCTACACCCACTGTCTACTCATTCTTTCTACTTTTGGTGACACTATATTTGGTGCTAACTATTGACAACCTTGTGGGTGTTAATTATTGACAATCTTTAAAAAGGTTATTGCTTCGCAACATTTGCGTGATGTGCATGAATGATGCGGAATCAATTAATCATCTTTTCATCTATTGCCCATTCACTCAAAAGGTGTGCTATATGTTCGTTGCCTTTTTAAATATGTTGTTGGTTGTGCCGAGGACAATTGAAGACCTCATGGCTTGGCATTGATGAGGGCTTGGGTAGCAAGGTTTGATAGTGTGACGGCTGGCCTTTCTTGTAGTATTATGGGTCATTTGGGGGAAAGGAATAATCAGTGCTCCCTCAAAAGAATTCCCCTAAATGGGATTTGAGTCTAGTACACCCATTCTTCTCCGCTATGACATTCAAGTTGGCCATATGCATTGCCAACAACCCGGTCTTTCATGAATGAGCCAAACAAATAGAAGCTGATCATCACTTTTTTTTTGGGGAAGAAGATGACAGGGAAATTACTAACCATGCCGTTCATCCAATCAAAGGATCAATTAGCCAAAAATCTTCATGGAGGCTTCTAGGGGTATTTTGGCTAGCACCTTAGATATACATCAGCTTGAGGGTGCGTGTTAGAAGTGTACCTGTATTTGTTGCTCCTGCACAGCACCATACTATTCTGAGGCACCAAACAGTTAGGTGCTCCTCTAGCGCACTGTATCTAGCATTTATCTTTTATTATTTGTGATCTCTTTTTAATCTCCCTGATCTCTCTTAGCTCTTATCCATGTAACTACTGAGCAATATTACTAAAGGGAGGGAGGATACAAACCACCTCACTAATTCTCTCTCAAGTTCTTCATTCCTTCAAATTCTGTAGTATCCAATCTTTTGGGCAACAATTGGAGCATGTGATCTTTTCCCAATACACTAAGCGTTGGCACTAGATCGCCCCTATTTAGTTTTCAAAGTTTTCAAAATGAACGAAGAGAAATCACAGGGAGAAATCTTACTGTCAAATCCATGATCTGCTTTCACTTTTACAGTTACATTGATAGTTCTGGACTGGGTGGTGAAATTCCTTCAACGTTTTCCAACCTAAGAAACTTGCGGATCTGGTAAGCGATTGTGATTATACCATTCTTTCAATTCATGAAATTATATTACACCAGAATTTACATGGAAGTTCTTTGGTTTCAGGCGGGCATCAGACAATCAGTTCATGGGCAAGATACCTGACTTCATTGGGAAATTGACAAATCTTACCTCTTTGTAAGATAGCGTTATGAGATTTCCTTTTTTCTTCTCCACTTTTTGTGCTTTTGTTATAGAAGGCCTACATCACACTATGAAAGCGGAGCTCCCAGCTGCACAAGCTGCTACATGTTGACCGACTAACATATTTAGCTAGAGTACCTAATCACCTTTATATGGATAGGAGTCCTTGGTCACTATAAACTGATTACTAATCTGGATTTAAACCTCCATGCTGTGTTTATAGTCTCTGTAGATCCTACTTCTTGTCACATTGTAATTAGATTCTTAATGGAACAAATGATAGCTGTAGTTTCTGACTATAGAGAGGAGAATCAAATCTCTTTCTCTAAGTTGATTTACTTTCCATGTATATGTTTTACATCTCTACATAAACCCTATTGGGGTAAAGCAATGCAGAGAAGAGAAAACACAGGAATTCTCCAAAACTTATCTTTGTTATCAGTGAATAGCTGTGACAATTAAAAAATGATATATATATTTTTTTTTTCTTGAAACGCTATCTAATCATTTTTTAAGGACATCCACCAATGGATCCAAACCTACAAAACTATCGTTTTGTTTAATGAATTCAGGACATCTCTTTTAGGATAAACATAATGTTAATCCCTGTAGGTGGAGAGTCTGATGAAGTTTCTGGTATTGCAGCAAAAGAGGCTGTTAGTTTGTCGATTCTTTATATCAAGAATTCATACCCAGTGATGTCAAAATCCCACGATTTATAATTTGAGTCGAATCTTAAGCAAAATGATTTGAATCCCTTTTCATATGAATCCTACGATTCTATGATTTGAATCCTATGATTTACAATTCAAATCCTGATTTATGATTCAAATTGTACTTTTTTTTTTTTTTTTTTTTTTTTTTTTTTTTTCTATTTTAAGCGTCACTCAGCTTTCGTTTGTTTTTAAATTGGTGGGGCTTTAAGAATAATTTAGTAAAACCCTTTCAAAGAAAAATGAATCGTTTAGAAAAGGTATTATTTTATTTTGTTCTTTTTAAGAGATTAATTGATATATATTCTCTTCAATGTTAAATCCTAGATCTTTTTTGATATAGGACCGATGCATGAACCAAATTACATGTGAGATCAAGTAGCAGAATTAAAACAAATAACAAAGAAACACAAGCATTTTCATAATCATCATGAATCCCATGAAAATCAAAAGAACATCTTGCATGATCCTAGCATCAGTTAGCAACATCATCATTATATAAAATGAAACTAGGATCTAATGGATGTAGGGACATCTAATTAGCATAAGATATAGTCTATTTCAAAGTAAAGGGCCTAATACAACCTAGGGTAAAAATTAGGAATTTTAGGTTTAGGGTTAGGGTTTTGGGAATGGAAGAATGGAGTTTTGATATAAGGATGGTGGAAAGCCAAAGGGGCAAGGCGTGGCCGTACGGCCAACCCAAAGGATTCACACGTGTGGCGTGGGATGGACGGTTAGGTCGGTTCAGGTTTGGGATTGTAGATCGGTAAGGGAAAGATGGGTTTATGAAAAGATGAAGTTTTAGGATGGGAGAATCGAAGAACATGAAGAAGGTACCTTGATGGAGGGGAAGAGAGAAGATGGTGTGAGGATAGATGGAGACCTCGCACCTCCGTTGATGAAGATTAGTCTCGTACCAATCTTCATTCCAAATCGCATAGAAGTATCTTCAAATCGCATGAAGATGGAAGAAGAAAGCAATAACTTTTTTTTTTTTTCTTCACAAAATCCAATGAGGGAGAGGGTGACACGCCCACTCTCTTTTATGGCTTCACAAAAGTCCAAAAATTACAATAAACACCATGTTTTGTGAATTTTGATGAAAATAGCCATAATCTAATAAAAATTAACAAAACACTCATAATAGCGTACAAACATAACATTAACAAAACTAAATCTTATAAGTTGATAAAAGCTGAGAAAAACTAATGTGGACGATCCACGATCAATGGCTCGATCATGTGATCCAACGGTCCGATCGTCACGTCCCGCCGATCTAACGGTCTGGATCACTCCATAAAGCAACCCATGTGCATATTCCCAGTGTGGGGTCTTCCAGATGCTCGCACATGCACATGGGGTCTTCAGCATGATCATAGATACTCGCCTAGCCACAGGGAAATCAGTGTGGCTTGCCTCCTCTGATACCTATGCAAGGGTATACGTGAAATGATGTCCTCATCAAATTTTATTTTATTTTTTTAATGATAAATATTCTCTTCAATGTTAATTCCTAGAGTTTTTATTTATTTATTTATGATTTCTTACTTCTTAATTGATCGAAACACCAAATTAATATATGACTTATCTAGAATGTTTTGATGGATGGTTATGATCATGTTGACTTATGTATTGTGGAATGATAGTTAGAAATCCAAATATCTTTTTTCACCAGTCTATGGAATCAAATGTTGCTTTTCCAATGTGATTCTACATAAAAAAAAAGGTCACAACAACATAAATTATTAAAGGATCCTTCTATTTTATAAGGAAATTTTCTAGAAAGACAAAAAACAAAAAGAAGAAGAGGAAGAAGGAAGGATATGAATCATTTAATTTTTAAGTAATACCATGTCATGAAAGTGTTAAAGTTTTTTTTTTTTTTTTTTTTTTTATTTATATTTTTCATATTTTAAAGAAAATATAAAAAAAATCTTACGATTTACGATACAATTTGTGATAGAATAGCAATTTTGACAACATTGTCATACCCATTATCTTTTTTTTGTGTGTCATATTATTAATATTTGAATAGCGCCTAGCAAGCTCATCTTGCATTGCATGGTAGACGAGGGTGTTAGTTTGTCGACTCTTTATATCAAGAATTCATACCCATTAACCCTTTTTTTTTTTTTTGTGTGTGTGTGTGTGTGTGTGTGTCATATTATTATCATTTAAATAGTGCCCAACAAGCTTGTCTTGCATTGCATGCTAGAGATCTTGAACTGTTTGAAAAATTCCTTTAATAGATGATGTCATGATGCACAATAATTAGGCTAATGCGAATTATTGTGCATGAGTGTGTTGGCATGTGAGTGATGTTTGGTAAACATATATCGTTGAACTCCCACTATTCCTTCCATGCGACTACTTGAGCATGCCATTTCCTCTTTCGTTCTGATGGTGTAATAGTTGTGTGCCTTCATGCTTTGAGATTTGCCTGACAACTACCCCTCCATGACCCTACCTTGCTTGCCACTCATTGAGGCAAGCGTGTAACAGTTGGACTGGGCTTGACACTGAACGGATTCGTGCTAGCATGTTAGTCATGTAAATGCGAGCCTCTACAATCTCCAGTTTCAAGAGACATTGAAAGAGGAAGGTTGATGTCTTGTGGGCAGCCAATCATATAAGATGATGAACCCAAATAGGATGATAATGTTCATGATGGAGGAAGGAAGGTAGCAAAACTAGGGTTGGAGAAACCCTAGCTTTGATACCATGTTATTGGAGAAGAGCATGAGAAGGGAATATGGGGAAAGTTGATAGTTAGGGAGCTAACAACATCCGTAACTATTTTATTAAGAAAACAGTATGGTGTCCTGAGGAAGCACTGAAAGTAAAATATACAACATTTATTTCTTTCTAACTGTTCTAACTCTGCAGTTAGATCTTCATGCAGGCGGCTTCAGGGGAACTCTTTTGAGGGTCCAATACCTTCTAGTTTATCTAATTTGACCTCATTGCAAGATTTGTAAGCATTTATATTCCTTGGTGATTCTAATTCTTAAAATATTTTTGGGCCATTACCTCTCTTATTTTGCTGACTTTACAGTATAATCATACAGGCGAATAAGTGAAGTATCCAATGGGGGCTCTTCATTGGATTTTATCAAGGATCTGAAGGATTTAAGCATCTTGTAAGATCACATGGTCCTGATAAATGTATCAATACTATATACTTAAAAAAAATTATTATTCTCTTCATTTTATGAGAGTTGGAATGATGTTTCACAAGCGGTTTTCATGTTTTCTGCAGAATCTTGAGAAATAATAATATTTCCGGTATTATTCCATCCAACATTGGAGAGTACTTAGCATTGAGGCAGCTGTAAGTCATTCCTGTTGTGTCTTGTGGCAGTACTTTATAATTTTCCATTTGCTGGCTGAGTGATAAGATCCCCTTAAGTGGGTGGGGCCAATGCTTCAATCAAAATTCTCCCAGATTAGACAATCCTAATCCCTCAATCAGCTGCCTTTTTTTTTTTTTTTTGAAAGATATGCTGCAACAGTCTACATTCAATGGGGAAAGGGACAGATTTATGGTTATGATCTTTCAATTTAAGAGTTCTTTAACACATCCACCATTTGGAGTTGAACCCATCAGACCATTGAAAGTTGAAACATTGGCCCCATTCATACAGTTGTGGCCTGAGGATCATATATTGATACTTTATGTAACACATCTCACCTTTGTTATTTCCACCATTCTTATTTTTGTATACTGGTAGGGATTTGAGCTTCAACAATTTCAGTGGCCAAATTCCAGCCTCTCTCTTCAATTTGAATTCTCTCGCTTACTTGTAAGAAACTAATGTGCATTGACCATTGAAGATCCTAACATAGAGAAATGATCCAGTGCTCTCAATGCACTACAAGTTATGGTGCTCCTAGTTACATTAGGACATTTGGGCAGTCCAATAATCTGGAGTATTCATTGGGTTCAGAACCCAATTTTCATGGGCTGCCACCTAAACAAAAAGAAAAAAAAAAACAATCAGCTGGTTCAATCCATCGATAAGCTGGCCTTCTCTTTTGTGGTCATTCATTTCTAAGCCATGGTTGGGATAATTAGGATGCCCAATAAAAATGATGCTTTAGAAAGAAGGTGATCCTTGATGGTCCCCAACTAATGGATGTCCCAAATTGTTGATTGGACCTATATTTACATGAACAAATTAATCTTGGCCTGTTTTTTTATAGGCTATTGATCATGTGTATAATTATCCAATCGGTGTGATATTTGCATGGTACCCGTAACATGTGTGCCATATCTAATGGACAGCTCGGAGCAATTTGTTGAACTCTTCAAGTGGCCTGAAGCAACTAGGACTACTATAACTTTTACTGGATCATTTAGCCCTAACATATAGTCTGTACTTGATTTTATTTGATCTAATCTTTGTTTGTTATCTTCTCAATGTGTAGATTTCTTGGAAACAACAGGTTATCTGGTACACTGCCTGCTCAGAAAAGTTCAGGGCTCCTTAATATGTATGTATGATCACTATGCTGGCCCTGGTGCAGATACTCATGACCTCCCACAGATGGCAGGTGGGCCCCACCATGTATGTCTTGTGGATGAAAAATCTGGCTGGTGAAAAGGTTGGTCAAGAATAGGCGTTAAGTGTGGTCTGCCAGCTGATTTCTTTTGACCGTCCTTTAAATTATTATTTTTTACATGTGTGGCCCACCTGATGTCGCATGTTTCTCTGATTCATTTTACTTACTTGACGGTCTTGATTATGTTTACTCTTTTAGGAAATTGCTTTGGGTCCTTATTGCATATTGTTAGATCTGTTGTTGCTTTTTATAGATCTGTTCCTTACCGCAATTTTATTCAGTATGCCTAACAGTACATGAGGAATTATAGGAACCTCAGTCCAAGATTTGCACGATATACTCCATTTTTCAGTTTGTATGTTTGGGCCCCATCGTTCAGTGATGCAGACCATTTATTCCATAGGGCCAATCCATGGATTGACCATTGCCCAAAATCTCCCAGATTGGAATATCCTAGCACTCAATCTTTACCCTTCTTTCAGTTGAATGTGTAAATTTGTCTTCTTAGCAGTCTATTTGCAAGACATATTGAAATGTTTGGGTTGCAATTGAGGATAATTTTACGAGATGGCCCATCAATGGTGGTACCTGATAGATCAATACTCTGGACTCTGGATCATTGAAACATGTCCCTACTTCTACAAACTGAAAACCCAAGTATTCTTTGTGTAGGATCCTATAATTACTCTCTTCTAAGATTTCATTATTCACAAGTTCATCAATTTCTTTTTCTTCTCTATCAACAAGAATACCATTTGTCATCCACTCCATTCTTCGTTATACCCTCTTATCCATTGTGGCTGCAGAGATTTATCATACAATGAATTATCAGGAAGCTTTCCTTCTTGGGCCGGGGAAGAAGGTTTACAGCTGTATGTCTCATGACTCTCATCCTTCTCATCTTCATTTTTAGAGTTTCATTGCAATCCATTTTCATTTCCGACCACTAATTTATCATTCAATGAATTATCATACTCTGTTTCCTTCTTAGAACGTAGAGAAGTTTTGCCTTTGGCACATTTGGTCAAGAGGGACCATCATTGCACAATACATGTCACGTGGGGGTGGTGGGTCCTATCCATGGGTGGCCCTTGGTTGAAAATTATATAAGAAGACTACCCAATCCAATAAAAATGGTTGTCTTTGAGTGGATGATTAAAACAAAAGTGGATTCAATTAGAGAATGTCTAGGATTGTTCGTTCATAGTGGTTTAATAGTGGCCATCTATGGAAAGGACCCAACTTGGCAATATATAAACATGGTTTGTATCGTGTGGTAGCCTTATCACTGTATTGGGTGCCCAGTATTCTACTGATCCCATAGCCAACTTTATACACATTCATATGATCACACATGCTGACCTGTAACTCCTGCAGGACATACAAGCTGTGTATGATGCAAGCTCGACCAAGTAGATGACCAAGCCCTGCAACACACTCATCATGTGACCCTCACATGTACATTGAAAGGGGACCCACAACAATTATTTTTAAGCTGTCCATCAGTGCTGTACATGTGTGGCCCATCTGATGATTCGGCTTGATATTTGTTCCTCATGATGATCTACACGGTGTGGCCTGCCTGATGCACGGCTCAGATTTTGGTGTATATGTGTGTGTGGAGAGGCATTTGTGAGGCTTAGCAAAGATCTGGGTGCCTAACTGCCTATAATAGTGGTACTGATTAGTGGCTCCTGGTGTGTTTTGTGCAGGAACTTGGTGGCCAACAACTTTGTCCTCGATAATTCTAACAGCAGGTTTTACAGACTTCCATAAAAAATTTCTTTCTAATCTTTGGGTAGTCTTTGTTTGGTTGCACTTGAGGTTCCATTGCCTTGGCTTACGATGGGGCATCCATGATGCCTGGATAGAGTCAGATAATCTAAACCATCCATCTAGTGGGTTATCCACAAGACAGTGATGGGACAGCTACTGGCTGCATGAGTTGTCCATGTTGATTATGGACCATATAGCATTTTTGTTTTTAACTCCCTATTTGGGGCCATTAATCAGATCTATAGATCTGTCCGTGTAATATGTTATTTACCCAGAAGCCCATCTATGGCAATGCCTATCAGATGAATGGTTCATATCATCTTTCCAAGGGGTTACACATGCCCATAACGAATTTGCCAAGGAAAAGATCCTCCAACCTGACAGATCCGGCCCACAACCTCTTTATCTTATAAAAGCCTTTGCAAAAATATAACTGCACATAGATACCGGCTTTTTGCGTCCATTGATTGTATCTATATTGTGGTGTCTTCCTTGGTCCACTTGAGGTCATCATTATTCTATTTGTTCAGATGAATACTGGTAGATCATATGGGCATCATGGAATGCATGATATGAGTATGAAGACACCAATGCATATCTCAGGATATCGATTTTGTGGTACACCATGCGGATGGGCCATATCCCAAAATGGGGGATTGGACTGTGATGGTCCTCCATGCAATGGCATGAAAAGGGAATGGTTCACCTAAAACAGATAAATGGTCCACCTTCATGAGAACTATCCGATCACTAGCACATAGGCCTATGGTTTGTCCACATGGTGGTCCACTAGATCAGCCTTCCCTATCAGAATACATATTTGCCATGTATATGGTGAAAAGGGAACTTCCTACTACTTCTATGCTTCACACATTATAATAGAATTTTGTATCTGTTAACGGCTTCTCAATGCATGATTTTTCTGCATTCAGTATTTTGCCTCGAGGGTTGAATTGTCTTCAGCGAAATTTTCCATGTAATCGGGGTTCCCCACGCTGTAAGCCATCTTTGTTCTTCTCCTTTTTCTTTTTAAAGATGGATATGTATGATCAGATGGTGATGCCGACCACCTACCTGAGGTACCTTTATGAGGTATGTACTTGGTTGGCAGCACCATGTGATCATGATCTGAAGAATCATTGTTCAGATTATTAGACTAGTGATGCTGTTCTTTTGTCTTGTGTAATGTTCTGCCTTTTCATGTCTTTTAGCTGCCAGTCTATGATTGCATTTTAGTCCTTACGTAATTCATGCATTCTTTATGTTGTTGAAAGAGAAAATTACAAAAGAGTGCTTCTTTTAGGGTGCATTAAATTTGGTGCAACCAAACACAACTTTATAAAACACCGATGGTGCCTAAAATGTTGGTGTTGGCTGCTTACGTTGTTGTATTTTCACAAGGATCTTTAATTCATCAAGAATAAAATAAAATAAAGCGATTGAGAAATCCATGCATAATGAAACTAGCGGGTACGGCACATGCAACACACGTGGAGAGATAGACAGGAGCCCCCCCCCCCCCCCCACACACACACACACACACACACACACAAGTAACTTACATCACGATCTAAACCTTATCCCAAGCTAGTGGGTTTGGCTACATGAATTCTTTTCTGCCATCCTCTCTATCAAGGATCATAACTTCAGTTAGACCAACATTTTCTTACTACCTCCACCCACGTCCTTTTGGGCCTTCCCCTTGCCCTTTTAGAGCCTTCAACTTATACCAACTCACCCTTTCTAATCGGCACAGTTCTTGGTCGCTGTTGGCTGTTGCACAGGACCCAACCATCTAAGTCTACTTTTCCTCATCTTATTAGATATTGGTGCTACTCATAAATTCCCATACATTCATTTATAACTCTGTCCTTGGCTTGCCAATTCTCCATCTCAACATCATCATTCAGCTACGCTCATCCATCATCATCCTCATCCTATGAACTTAATTAAAATGGTAGAAATGCTCCTGGTTGAAGTCACAGGGACATTCAAATTACCTAAACACACTTTCTTTGTTGGAAATCCCAATGAAGATACGCAAACATCCAAATTACCTAAATACCCTTTCCTTTGTTAGAAGTCCCTTCCAAAACCCATAGTTCATGACTCCCCATAGACTGATTCCGTAGTAAAATTGTCCATCGGTACTTGTGTTATATATAATAGAAATTATAAGATTATACTGTTAAATATTTTTTTAAAAAAAGATTATACTGTTAAAAATAATTTCATAGATGCCCAAAATTTGGACACTAGCAAAAGCTCTGTTTGAAATGGATGAAAATGCCCTTACTCTCACCCATTATTACTTGTAGTGGGTTTCAAATGAAATATCTAACTCCTTGCCAAGGTATGCCAAAATGGTTATGTAGTGGCCATTACGCGTTACAAGGTTGCAATGGCCATAATGGCGCTATTACAAAAGAAAAAAGGTTTATAAGAGTCCCGTCATGGCCTGAAACAGAGTTTATATATATATATATATATATATATATATATATATATAAAGGTTGTAATGGTAACAGTGGTGGCAATGGAATACCTTGCTCTTTGCTACTAAAAACACTGTTGGGGTTATGCCTTAGAAAACTAATGTTAGACTCTTTATACCTCGGTTTATTATGTGATGTACTCGTTCATTATCATTAATGTGTGTGGAACATGGAAATTATATTATGTGAATGGGTTAAAGAGAGGGATTCGTCTATTTGTCCACGGGAGCCTGAGATGGGGGGAGAGTTGTTGACTATGGATCCTAGTATCTTATTTAGCCATGACAAATTAGCAGGTTGTTGGACAAATCTGTGCTATTCTTATCGTGCTCATCCCGTGTGAGGGGATTGGCAACAAGTCAAGATAGAATGTATCCACCATCGAGCATTATGATGAGTTGGTGTGCCTTGGCCTGACCACACATAGGAGTGTGAGTGTGCCATGGTACAGGCTCCTAGTTTGAACCTATTGAACACTTCGGTAGGATTGTTGACAAGTCTCTAGATTTGGATACTCATTATACTCGGACTAGATTGACTTGTGGATGCACTAGCTTCGACTAATCTCCAGACATGAGGACGTGTGGGCCAAGAGGTCCTCATTACATGTGCTTTGGCTCACTTTATGAGGTCATCTCATTGCTAATAAAAGCGGTTATAGCTTGGCGCATACATCAAGGTCCATTGAAGCTCATGCGATTCAGCCAGGGATCCACTTGGTTACCTGGGACATTACTTGTGGGTTGATCTCATGGTTTGGACCATTCATCAAGTGTTTTAAAGCTTTACTAGCACATCAAAGGTCTCTATTGGTTAATCGAAGGTTTTCAACCATTAACTTTTAGTTTTAATTGTTAATTTGTTTTAAACTAGGCTTGATGAATATCTAATTGTTAAGATATGATGATCCATACCTTAGGCTAACATAGGATATTTGTTGAGGATGGTGGCCATGGTAAGAGGAAGGATTTGATCAGTTGGATTGCATGGTTAAGACAGGATCACAGGCTTTTGATTACCAAAGTTTGTAGGGCGGTAGAGTACCATAAATGTTTTCTCCTTTGATACCCTAGCTCTTTATGAAAAGATCCTATACCAAAGGAAGAGGAAATATAGAAGAAAGAGCCTTTGAACACCCTAACCCCCTATGGGCATCACCTTAAGAAAGCAAAGAGAAAAGAAAAGTGAGAAGTGAGACAGAATACATCTCCCTCCCTCCTTCACATCACATGTGTGACACATGTAGGGTCCACCTTATAGACAACTCTAACGTTTGGCCCAACCCAACTCCGAGGCTAATGTGTGGTTCTCTTCCTCTTCATCTTGTGTTTGGTCCGGACCTTTTGTTTCTGCTCGTAGATATTGCGTTTCTAGTTTCTGTATTTTGTTGTTTTAGAAACTTGAGATTATCAAAATGGGGATCCAAATAGTTAATCTCATGATTTGAGCTTTCGAAAAACTTACGAATTCTATTGCGTTAAAAAAAAAAAAAAAAAGAAGAAGAAGAAAGAAGAAAATTTTCTAACAAAAAACTAGTAGCAAATTGTATCCTAGAGAAACAAAAAAGTGGCTACTTACCTAGCAACTAGCAAAAGTAGTGGATATGGTTATCTATATTGCAGGGAAATCTAAAATATGCTACTTGTCTTGTTGCTATAAAATATACCGACCAACTATACTCTAAATAACCTGAAGGAGGGTACTTGCATAGTTGCTGCAAGTAGATGCGGCTAATGGGTAGATTATGGACAATTTTCTCTATTTCAAACATAACTATCACTAGCATTCAAATTTTGACATTGTTTCCAAAAGGTATTAATCGGTGTTTTAAATTAGTTGCGCTAGCACGTAGCTTATGCTACGTAATGTGGCTTAGTCTTAATGTTACGTAGTGCGGCTTAGTCTTAATTGCTACATAACTCATAAAATAGGTTTAGTCACATCTCATCTTCCTTTCTTGTGGATCGAAACTCCCACTTGGGGGAGAAATCACCAATCGAAAGCTGCTAGGCCAGAATTGGGAAAATAATTTTTTTTTTGGAAAAAAATAGGAAATTTGATTTTCTTTAGGATTTCTTTTTGGGATCTACTTGGGGGGTGGATTTCAAACTCTTCTCTAGGTTTTTAGAATCAAATCCCAAATTGTGGGGGAAAACCTCCATAAATAAAGAGAAATTGTGAAATAATTATAATGCATTTTCTTGAGTGTTTTCTCTAGATTTTGGCACTTTATCTTCCTTCCTTATGGATTAGAACTCCCATTTGGGGAGAAATCACTGACCGAAAGCTCAGTGTGTCGGAATTGTGAAAATTAGAACAAAAAATAGGAAATTCGATTTTTTTTTTTTTTTTTAGAAATTTTTTGGAGGTTCTAATTGGGGAGTGAATTTTGACCACTCATCCATTTTTGAAAAATTTAAATTATTTAAAATTTATCTAAAATCTTGAGAACTGCAAAAAAAATATTTTATTAAAGAAAAGAAGAATGCAATTTCTTTTATTTAGATTTATGTTTTCTTTTAATTTTTTAATTTTTTAATTTTTTATTATTTTTATTATTTTATTATTATTTTTTTTATGGTTCAAACTGTTGCATTTATCGGTGGAAATCAATTGGATGGATCATCGTTCATGTGTGTGTGTATGCATGGATGGTTGTATTGATGGGTGGTTGGATGGATGGATGGTTGGCTGGCTAGATGGATGGTTGGATTGGACGGGTGGATGGATGGATGGATGTATGTGTGTTTATGTGCATGTGCGTACATATCTATGCATGCATGGATGGATGTTTGGATGGTCGGATGGATGGAAGTATATTTGCATGCATGGATGGATGGATGGACATGCATGGATGTATGGTTGTTTGGGTGCATGCATGCATGGATGGATTTATGACCTTTTTTAATTTAAAAACATATTTATCTGCTTATTTTCTTCCATATGATATTATTGGTACGAAATAAATTCATTTTGGTTACTGTTGCACTGATTCTTTATGACAACACGGCCTTCTAGGCCCCCATCAAATGGAAAGTCATTATGTATGCGTCTTTTTTGCAAATTTTTTTACTCCTAAATATACAAATATGTGTATTTTAACATCTCCTGATGTTTCACAGAAAAATTCCACCGTTTTCCCTATGTTTCCCTAATATTTCCCTCAGTTAGTGATACATCTCCGGGAATTGGCGATATTATTGGCAATATTGCTGCTGCCAAAGATATTTGTAACGACACCGCTACTATGAACACTCAATACGCCAAACTCTATGTAGCTTACGCTACTAATTATTTTTCACTAAAACAAAAATCAATCAATGTTTTCAATGATTTGCAGCATTTTCTATTTTTAAATAAAAATTAGTTAATATTTTCAGCAGTTTTAGTAAAATAATAAAAGTAACAGTCTGAAATCAGCTTTGTTGCTCTTTCTTTATCTTTATAGTTAATTTTTGCAGTATTTTCCTATTGTTTTAGGTTGTGTTTGGTTGCTCTAGATATCATGAAATTGCATTTTTATTTAGTCTAATTTGGTGCAAAATATCATGAATTTTTTCATGATATTTTGTGTAACCAAGTGACCTTAACTAAAAATCCAGAAGTAGCATGTAGCTTACACTACATGCTATGCAGCTTACACCTTAAGCTTTAGTAGAGTTAATGCTATCTATGCACTATTTGCTATTTAAAACACTGATATTAATTTATATGAATACATGGGATTCTCAGTCCCTTTCCTGAATAACTTATAAAAGTAGCACTCTCTTTGTAATTTTCCCTCAAATCAATGAAGTAGCAATACGTCTTCTCTCTCGACATTTTCTTCTCTGCTAAGTTCTTCTCTTCTTAACAAATTTACATGCTATACAGATTATTCCTTTGCAATAAACTGTGGTGGTCCAGAAATAACAACTTCCAGTGGCACCAAGTTCGAAAGCGACAATGAACCTCTCACTGCCGCATCCTATTACGTGGTTGACACGAACAGATGGGCTGTCAGCAATGTCGGAAGGTTTACTGAAGGCAGCAATATAGAATATACTAGAAACACATTAACCCCATTCACAAATACTTCAGACATAGAGCTGTTCCAGTCGGCAAGACTATCACCAGCATCACTAAGATACTATGGTTTGGGGCTCGAGAACGGAAACTACACTGTACACTTGCAATTTGCCGAGAGAGATTTCCCAGATGCACGTATTTGGCATAGCATTGGAAGGCGATATTTCGATATTTATGTCCAGGTATTCTGTTGAAATTGCTTACAGTCTTCTTTGCCATTTTCTCGCAAATTACCAATTGACCATTGCACCCAAAATTTGAAAGCATTAATATTGCATTGTGCTTGAACTATGGTATTAAAAAACGGTTATGTAATGGCCATTATGTAATGTTAATGGTTTGACTCATTATATCCTTTAAAAGAAAAAGAAAACAAGGAAAGAAAAGAAAAGAAGAAGGTGTGACTCATTATGCAGTATGGGGTTATAATGCCCGTTCTTAAAAAATAGCCCATGAGGGGCCTGTAATAGCTGTTACGGTCCTGTAACAGGCCAATACAGAGGCCAATACATTTCCTGCTTCTAAAAAGAATTTTGGCTTCATGGGGCTGTAATGGCCATTATGGTCCATATCCTAATAAGCCATAAGGCTAGCCATTACAGCTACTGTTACCATTATTGAATGCCATGCTCTAGTGTGGGGCTTGTTCTATCTCTTAACATAAAGCATCATTTGCTAATAAGACACTACAGTGAAAAGATGACAACCAGAAACGTAAAAAGAAAATCCTGCAGTTGCTCCAACTTATTTGATCTTCAATTAGAAAGAGGAACCATAGATTGAAGAGGCTCTGGTACCACGAATGCTGACCAGAATCTTAGTGATTTTTTTTCTCGTAAGGAAACAGTCAAACAGGTTACAAGCTATAAAACAAAGTTAAAGAAAGGAAATGACCAAAGTATCCTTAAGGGCTAGATGGTTGACCCTAGCCTACCTATAATGCACAAGGTATCGAGCAAAAATCACAGAACTACCATTTCCTTATTCTTGCAGTTCTAAATAGATAACCAGCTCTTTTGATTGATTACTGATGGTTCTATGTCACAACTAATAGTATTTGAGTAAATTGAAAATCTATAAAACTTCTATTTTAAAAGAAATAATGCGGATAGATGACAAAGAGGACTACTAATATAAGTACATAGCCAAAAAACATCATGCTGAAATGTTCGAGCTTTAATTACTGATTCGATTCATGGTGACATAGAGAGAGCTTAACCACAGAAGCGCCCATTACAAAACACCCACACCCAGACGATCTCCGACAGTTAGCAAATATGAACTCACTCTTTTCTTTTTCTTTTTTTCTTTTCCACAAATCAGATAACTACACAGATGATAAAAACCACTAATTGTGAATTTGGAAAGAAAAATTATGATATTAGTCATCCACAAAATTAAAAACAGGTTCCACACACCTTGAAAGCATTCAAAGTTCTAGCAGTATGATATTTTCACAGAAATTGCTAGGGCAGCCTGATTGTCATGCTGGATTTGGAATTGGTGTCCATTGCATAGTAGCTGACATGTGGCGGTAAAAACCAATGATGCTGTGAATTTGGATAGAACAAGCACGATACTAGTCATCTGCAAAATTAGACTGCGGTTCCATACACCTTGAAAGCATTCAAATATCAAACGTTGTGATATTTTCACAGGCATTATAAGTGCAATCTGGGTTCCATCGCCTAGTACCTGACATATGGAAGGTAGCGAGTTGGATCCGAGCAATCTATCTAGTGGGTTATGAACATTGGTTTAACAACTCATGAAACGGGTGATCCTACCCATCTGTTTCTCCCATTGAATCCATTCGTGTTCTGGCTACCCATTTGAAGATTGCTAGTGCATGTGGATAGGATTGTTTTTGGTGTGATTCTCAACTGCAGGTTATCCATTGACCGGACTTACTAGATTGATATTTACAGATCCTCACTTCCACCACAAGTCAGGTATTGGGCAATAAATGCACCCTTCTGCATAATCGTAAAATCCAAAATTGTGATATGACTATATGAATTCCTGATGCCTTTAATCTCCATTGGTTTTGAAGCCCTGTTCATTAACTCTCCAGGGAAATTTGGTACTCAAAGACTTCAATATAAAAAGGGATGCAGGTGGGGTTTCCTTTCGTGCTGTTCAGAAGGATTTCAAGGTTCGTGTATCTGCGAACTACCTCGAAGTTCATCTCTTTTGGGCTGGAAAGGGAACGTGCTGCATTCCTCCTACTGGTGGTTACTATGGACCATCCATTTCGGGCGTCAGTGTTACGCCAGGTGAATTAAGTTCCACTGAATGTTTACAATTATTTTTAGTCTTTGTTTTGACACATTTGAATTCCATGAAGTGAAAATTATCAGAGTGGGTCTAGCCCCTAAAAATCGATTATGATAATTCCGTGTCCAACTTCAAACATGTTGAATTGCAATTAGGGTTTGATTGTAATTATGAATTAAAATATTGGCACCTTCATTTTGTTAATTCTTCTATATTCAGTCGAGGTATTGCTACCTAGCCCAACAGAGTACCAAGGAAACACTTGAAGTTCCCAAAGTAGTTCAACACTGACCACTGTTTGTTTCTTTCTTCTTTTTTTTTTTTTCAGATTTTATACCGACTGTTAGTAATCTTCCACCAACGATCAGTTCGACAAAGAACAGGACTGGATTGATTGTTGGGATATCAGTTTCTGCTGGAGCAATGATCATATTAACCATTTTTGCTGCTTATATTTTAATACAAAGAAGGAAAAGATTGGCCAATGACGAAGATGAAGGTATCTTTAATGTTAATAAACAACTAATACCTGCAAAGGCTTGAATTCAGACATGCTAAAGTTACTTGGGATGTTTGGATGACTATCAAATTGAATTGCTATTATTAGTCTAATAAAGTGGAAATAGTTAGATTGTAGCTTCCATAGCATTCAAATTGAGGGTCTGGGCTCCAAAATGCAGTTATGTAGGTTTCTAGTTTGTACGCTGTGAAACGTTACTGCAATTTGGGGGACTACCGTAGAGGAAGCCAAGGACAGTATCCTCAAGCCTCTAGTTTGTACAAGTGGGACCCATGTCACTAAATCTGGGGCATTGATCTTGTGGGCCCCAATGTGGATGAGTGATTCCCAATAATTTCCCTATTTGGAATATTGTAACACTCAATCTTTGGCCTCGTTTCAATGTGGAATGCTGCTGTATTTCTTCTTAACCGTCCATTTATAGGCCACCGACCAAAGGGTTAAGATTGTTCTAATGGGGATTTTTGGGTGTCACATATCCATGGTGGGGCCTTTTTGTTATCCACAGTGTAGATTACTATGCCATGGATCTCACTTTGCTCAAAGTCAGGTCTTAAAGACACCGTATATCCTCAGCTTGGGTATCATATAATTGCTTGCTTCCTCTGTATGGATCCTAGGGATGATCACTAGTTTCTGCCAATTCCTCTTTATTAAGCTGACTCTTCACAATAAAATTCACCTTTGCATCCAAACTTGCAGTTATCGTGATTTGATTTAAGAATACATGACGGGCCAGTTTATTAATTGGGTATGATGGTATTGCTATGTGTAATTTTAATTTTAATTTCCATAATTCTGCTAACTTTCATTTAAAATCTTCTCTAACACAATAAATAAATACTTAGAAAATGGTGAATGAACTTCGTTAGTGGATGGACCATGCTCCCAGAATCTCCAAATTTGGAAGATCCTAGCCACCAATCTTGGAATATTTTTCAGTTGAATGTGGACCATTATTGTATTTCTCTTCTTAACATTCTATTTGCCAGCTACAGATTGAAAGGTTAGGTTTTCAGGGTATGGTACATCCACTGCATGGCCCAATTAATTAACAGTCTGGACCATTGATCCATGGGACCCACTGCAGAAACCAGAGACCTGAGTATTCTGTGCATATCCTCTTCAGGTTGATGAATGTATATCCTTCGAAGTGAATTATGAATGAAATCTGCCTTCTTGATTGTATGCAGATTTTCAAGGAATGGGCACAAAACCCAACACTTTCAGCTATGCCCAGCTCAGGGTTGCTACAGAGGACTTCAATCCTATGAATAAACTCGGAGAGGGAGGATTTGGACCAGTTTACAAGGTAAATTAGCATCACAATCAGATGGTTGAGTTATATTGATTGAGCAAGAAGAACAGCTAAGAAGTTATGCTAGTTATTTCCTGGCGATTTAGGCTTACATTTGGATGCACAAATGAACAGAATCATAATAGTTTAGTAGTTTAACCAGTATGTAATGATAGAAATTAATTATGATTCCTAGCATTTGATCAGAAAAGTGCTAGGTTGATTTGCGTGAAGAGACAGTTTATGGCACACATGGGGACATAATACACATGAGAGATATGGGCCATCATCTGGTGGGTACTGCCATCCATGAACATGCCTGGCCCAAAGATCAGCCTGGTCCAGTCATCAGTTTAGCCATGCTTGTTTGAGAAAACTAAACGGTTAGAGGGAAGATGACCAATAATCCGTATCACCTATGCCATGAAGGCACAGACCGTGTGATACCCCTCTTCAATCTCACCTTATGGAAATTGCCTCAGCAGTTTTTCATTGTATAATAAGGATGCACCCTCAAATTGGAGTTATGTTTCTTTCAACTCCAACATTATGTAACGAAATTGCAATTTGGAGCCATTAGACTAATAATCGCTATTTAATTGGTAGTTCATCCAAACGCACCCCTAGGGTGTGTATGGATACAAGGAATCCAAGATGTGGATTAGGAGACTATAATGATTATGTAATGATTGTTTCCATATTTACCGTAGAAAATAGGATTCCAGAATTAGTGGTATGTTTGGATGCAAGTGGAAATCTAAGTTTTATTTGACAAAAGTCACCTCAAATCTTGTGCTAGGGTGGACAAGTCTAATGATCATACTTTTGGAATCCTGAGTCTTCTTGCTATCTAAACGGCCCTAGCCATCTTTTCAATGGGAAAAAAAAATCCCCTTTCCCTTGGATTCCTGCTATCATTACACGCCCTTAGACTTGTTTAGCAGTGTGGGATTGAGCAAATATGTGTGCATTTATCAATACATAAAGGCATGCCTACTTGCATACATGCACATGTGAGTATTCACTTGGTTTTATTTGACTGTGGTCTTCTTTAGGGTACACTTTCGGATGGGAAGGTGGTCGCTGTCAAGCAACTATCGGCGGCATCTCGCCAGGGAAGGAGTCAGTTCATGGCTGAGATTGCTACAATATCTTCAGTTCAACACAGAAACCTTGTAAAATTGTACGGATGTTGCGTTGAGGGAGATAAGCGACTTCTGGTTTATGAGTATCTGGACAACAAGAGCCTTGATCAAGCACTTTTTGGTATGAGATCTGTCTGGTGTATTTGGATGTGTACTATTGAATTGAATTTGAATTATTACCACCAAAAAGTGCAAATAATGAAACAGTGATTTCTTGGGCACTGTCTGGTAGATGCCTAAAAATGAGTTCATCTAATTTTAGATACAACAATTATGCATTGGAGATCATAATTACTGTTAACATGATGGCGGTTAATTAAAATGAGATGAACTCATTTTTAGATGTTTACCAGGCAAGGCCATAGCATTCATATTGAAGGCCTGGACTTCAAATTGCGATTGCATTTTTTTTTTTTTTAAATTTTTTACAAGTTGGACTTTAAAGAAACTTAACTGCAATTTGAGGTTACTTTGAAAACATCGCTGGCAGGAGCCGCCTTGATGTTTGTAAGGCCAATGTTTATAATCTGGTTTCGTTTTGTCTCCTATCTGATCAATTGAATAGGGTCACCATATCTGATTTGAATGACATTAAAGGACTCACCATCTCTCATGTGAAACAAAAACGGATAGGGCCATCCTGTCCAAATCAAATCACTCAAATCACGGTTAAAAGATTGACTCTTCTCGTTTCTGAAACCAAATGGACACGACCATCCCATTGATTTAGAATTCATGGTTTCCACAATATAATTAATGAGTTTTGTAAAGTTTAATATATATTTTTTTCGTAATAGCATTTGGTTCTATTTGTTTAAAGAAACAGAAGGTAATTGGGAATCTTATAAATAATGTTATGGAGTTATGATCAGTAATTTAAAATTTTTAATATCTATATCAGCTGATACTATTGATATCTTGTGGCTGATAATATACAACACAATTATTAAATTCCCCTGTATTGCACAAAATATCACAATGTATGCCAAAAACTCTCAATAAAATTCCCCTAATTTGTTGATACATGCGATACATTGCAATACATTGTGATATGTATTGGCGATAGATTGTGATACATTCCCCCACTGGAAATAATTAAAGAAAAATGCAAAAATCCCTACAAAATCCATTTGCTCCCCAATTTGTTTGGGGGAATCTGTTTTCATACTTGTATTGTATGACTTATGAATTCTATGAGTTCATTTTCGATATAATTGCGTCACTTCTATTAGGCAGCACATTTTCTATACAAAGGAAATGTGTTGGGCATGCTTGTTTTGTGATCTTTTCACTTGTGTGTAATCGTGTCTCTTTCAACATATCTTGAAGTTTTATTGAAAAATCCCATCATTTTCCCAATGTTTCCCTTAAACAGCGATACATCTGATATTTGTCATGTGATGTTGATATGTTTCCCTATCCTAAGGGTGTGATACGTGCATCCATACCGTTATTTAATTCACTAGTTATGATCTAGTGGGCTAAGTGCATGTAAACCTTCTTGTGCACATGGTTGCGTTTGGACTTTTTGGCATTCATATCACCTACCTGAACCAGCCATTAGGTCCAGTCCCCTCATTGTGTTACTGGGAAAAAAAAAATTTGACAGCAATCAGATGGCTCTATACATCCGTGACTGGGCCTATCTTCTATAAACAATCTTGTACATCTATTTTGTATGCCACTAACTGGCTGTTTGGATCATCTGACCAGTATGTATTTTTCAAGGTGGCTTATGAAGAGCGAACTAGACCTAATGGATGGTCCAAATAGGTGATCTGGATGCCACTGAGTCCAAACGAAACTATGTGCACGGAAAGGTTCCCATACACTTAGCCTACCAAATCATTAATCAAATGTTATATTCTCCACATAAAATGTGGTGGGAAATTTTTATGGTGCGTTTATATATCATGGAATTTAAATACAATTGAACTAAAAGATTAGGTATTGTGTATTCATGTTGTAATCTGAACAAATCTGACATGTGCTCTTTACTTCTAGAGAATTCGTTGCAACAGTGGGCAATTTTCCATTCATGTTTCCTTTCTTCTATATCAATCAATGGAATCTATGGGCAAGTATGTTGTCCAGCATCCATGTTAGACACATGTCAGACACACATCAACATTTCTATATGGAAAAACGTTAGTTTACCTTTTCTTCCTGTGTTTTAGTGTTATTTGTATAGTTGTTTCCCAGGTCCTAGTATGTTTTTAGTTATGTACATGCGTGTCTTTGTCTTATGCATATACACAGCAATATCTATGTAACAATCAATATCATTGTGTATTCAAGCTGGGGCGTTCTCTGAAAGTGACACACTCAATTGGAACCCAGGTGCAGTGAGAAATGTCCAAGGCCCTTGATAGAGTGGAACGTTGGAACACGATTCATGTAGCCAACCCAGTTAGTTGGGATAAGGCTTAGATGATGATAATGATGATTATGCATTCATACAGATGTCTTGGTGTGTTGGATTTTTCTTGGTCCCCATGTTTGCTACCATGCGTTAATATCCAACACTATGTTGCACAATCTTTCTAACTAGGTGCCACTCCTGCTCTGAGTCATGCTTTGTATGCACACTCCTCTCATTTCCTAGTAGTTGATACTTGGTAACATTTTGAAGTATGTGCTTCCACGCTTGCACACCTGGAATTGTTGCCCCTTGGTGTCCTCATGCAACCATAGTCCAACACCTATACATGTTTGTGACCAAGTTGCACAAACAGGAAATGATGTGAAACATGTTCATGTCTTTCTGTAAATGACTGTCATTGCCTTGCAGGAGGGAGCAATTTGCATCTTAGTTGGCCGATCCGCTATAATATTTGCTTGGGGACAGCAAGAGGTCTGGCTTATCTTCACGAGGAGTCGAGACCCCGTATCATACACAGGGATGTCAAGGCCAGTAATATTCTGATCGATGCAGATCTCAATCCAAAAATTTCAGATTTTGGTCTGGCCAAGCTGTATGATGAGAATGAGACCCACATTAGCACAAACGTCGCAGGGACGACGTAAGCACTGGTGGACCCTTTCCTTGATTTGTTCCACTGCAGAAGCAGTACCATACATGTAATCCAATCCAGACCACCCGAATCACACACCCTAATGTGGATGGACCATAGCATATGAGTCTTTCTAACTAGATGATCTTAAGTTCTTGGCCATCTAATGTTAAATGCAGAATTTGGTCTGCAAACCATTTTCTTTTAAACCGTCCATTTCATGTGATTTTTGGATTATGGTCCATCAATAATGGAGACAACAATTTGGATGGTCTGGATTGTAGTGCAAGTTCTCTTAGATTGGGACTAACATTGAAATTTATTTTGGAATGCTTGAAGGGGTTATCTTGCACCAGAGTACGCCATGCTTGGGCACTTGACAGAGAAGGCCGATGTGTTTGGCTTCGGGGTTGTCGCTCTCGAGATTCTCAGTGGAAAGAGAAATTCATACTTGAGCTTGGATCAAGAGAAGATATATCTCCTTGAACGGGTATGCCATTTTTATTACCTTGGAAGAATAAGATAGGGAGTGCAATATCTCAATTATTTCGAGACAGAAAAGTACGCTCATACCATAATTTTGAAAGTCACTGACTCGACTCGAAACTTGGCCGATTTGCAACTTGACTTGTCGAGATTTCAAGCCGAGGCATTGTGAAACTTTTGAATGTTACTCGGTCGAGTTGTAGAGAGACTTGTCAAGTGCCCATTCAGGCAGCTATTTTTAATAAAATATTAAGATGGAGGGAGATTCAAACGCCTAAGAGAACCAAGGTATTAAACCAGTGAACTAAACATGTTTTGTAATTGCCTTTTGATATTTCTCTATCTTTTTTACCATATATTGTAAGCATTTATTAGTGAGAAATGATCGAGTTCTCTCAGAGCACTATAAGTTACAATGCTACTAACTGCAGATGGACACTTAAATGGTCCCATCCATTGATCTGTTCCATTCATCAAGTCCAACACACATTTAATGGGCTACCTTGCCAACATCGCTTAACCATCTGTTCAATATCCTTTATATGGGCAGTCAAGATTGTTTGCACAAAAAGAGGTCAAATTAACTGTTCCATCCATCTATTAGCAACCTATCATCGATTTCTTACAATTCTAAAGAATCACTTTTGTCAGGCAATCTTAACCAACCCATCCATGGATTGAAGAAAGGTTTGTACAAAGCTAAGGCCAATTCATGGATGGATTGGATCATCTGATTAGTATGGGTTTTTTTTTTTTTTTTTCTTCTTCTTCTTTATAATTTTATTTTTTATGCTAGCCCAAGAAATATGTTCTGGACTTAATAGACAGTTCAGAACTTCAGATCGATCAATTGGACTGTCCAAGTGATACAATGCAACTAGGAGCACTATAACTTACAGGGCTCTAAGAGCACATGAGCATTTCTCTTTATTAATATCCCTAACGTTTTAATTATATTATTAAATATTGAGTCATGTGAAGACTAGGTTGGGTGTTCGAGTCAACCCAACCTGGATGGACATTGAGTCGAGTCGAGTTTTTTGGTTTTGAACTATCATACACATACTGAATTGAAAAATCTTTTGAGCCTTCATATGAACGAGCTGTAGACTAAAAAACTTGGGCTGCCTATTGTATTAGCTGCCACAACAATGGCATGCAAATTGATGGTCTGAGAAAAGCTGACCAAAATATCTGCATTTCAAATGGGTGAAAGTCACAACTCACAATGATGTAATAGCTTGGATTGTTCAATTGTAGTTTTTTGGGCTATGGCACATCCATGTGGTGGACACCAGATCAACAGTTCCGGAAAACGATTGTCATGTATACAGTTGAGATAATAGAGAAGGTAGAGCAACCCCCAAAATGGATTGCCATGTGTACAGTGGAATAATAGAGATGGTAGAGCAAAAATCTCCAGCAAAGGTCTGAAACCATGCTAGAAAACTCAAATGTAAATCCCATTTGGTATTGAATTTCTATGCATTATTGTTTGAGATATGCTGATTTTTCTCTTGGTTGGGCTCTATTCTATTTTGAGGCCGGTTCCTCTACTAGTTTTGTAGAATAAGCTTATTCTACAATTACGTGTGCGCCCAACTGTTATGTGTGCATGATGCCCGCTCTGTCCATCATGTGAGCCTCCTTGTGTTCTTCTTCAAGCCCCAAAATCAGGCCGATCCAAAACTCAGGTGGGCCACACCATGTAAAATCATGCCTTAAACCTCTAAGTGTGATATGCCCTACGTGTTTTGGAATAGCCTGATTTTGGGGTGTCCATCCATCCTGGTGGGCTGCATCTTATGAATGGATTGGATGGTATTACAAAACATGGTAGCCCGCACACATAATCTGGAAGGTTTTAATAGTGGTCATCCCATCCTGACCCCACCCATGTTTCTTATTGGCCTGATTTTTGGTATATGGGGTGAACTTTAAGGGGCGCATCTCATGGACAGAGTTGATGAGGTCCCTACACAGTTGTAGATTAGGTCATGCACAAAAACTTATTGTATTCTGAAATATTTACCAAAATAATGCTACCTTATAAATTATTATTTCAAATCTTCTCTTAACCTTGTCATCAATGTTTCACACATGTGCAACATATACTGTTCATCTGTTGGGTTCTGCAGCATATGTTCTGTAGCCTTAAAATCAGGCAGGTCCACTCATCAGGTGGGCCACAAATGGACATGAAATGTTTGTTAATTGTCTTTTTTATATACCAGCCATAAATTTCTTAAATTTGTTGCCCACCTGTGTGGACAGGACTGGTTTAGTAGAGAGTTCATCTGCTCATGATCATTGGATTTCCTTTGCATCTGAACTGATCCTTCGTCATTCTGTAATCTCTTAGGCGTGGTATTTATATGAAAACAACCGTGCATTGGAACTGATTGATCCTGCACTATCCAAATTCACCGAAGAGGAAGCGGTCCGAGTGGTCGGAGTGGCTCTTCTATGCACTCAAACGTCGCCCATGCTACGCCCGCCCATGTCGCGAGTGGTGGCGATGCTATCAGGGGACGTCAAGGTGGGCATTGCTACATCGAAGCCTAGCTACTTGAGTGATTGGCAATTCAATGATGCGAGCAGCCTGACGAGTGGAGATGATTCAAGGGCATCGATGGGAAGAAATACCAACAGCCAATGTCACACGTCATCTAGTGCGAGCACGGTACTTCCTGCGGACCCTACGCCACCACCCACTGCCATTGATGCATGAGATCATCAACAAAGGGCATTAATGATTGTTATCCAAGCTCTCCATTCATGATATCTAAGAACATGCGTAAGTACATTTGTACATAAGTACATAAATACAGGGCTGGCAATGGCTCAGGTCAGCCTGCAGGGATGATCCAGACCGTTGGTATGATGGGCTTCACTGTGGATAGCCCATGAACCAAAACATACCCCAGAGATCTGAAGCACAGAATGCTTAACCTTTTCTTGATTGAATGTAAACTGCCATTCCCCTTTCTTTCTTAACCTTCTATTTGTTGGCCACATGTTGAAGGGTAAGGACCTCTCCAATCGGAAGGATTTCAATTGCATGGGCCAACCATGGTGGGCTTTATCATATCAACTGTTTGCACGACTGGACCGTGGGCCCAATTGTACCAAGAAAAAGCCCGAAATGTACTATACAAACATTCTACCCAATGTAGATGGATTATAACTCATAGAAAATAATGAACATAAAAATAATGCTAAATGTGTAGTAATTTTTACGGATGTAACTGAGGATGACCTTCTTATTACTCACTTGATCAAGGATAATGATACTTGATCTTAATGTGTTTGGACTTCTAGTGGTGTTTGAGGTCCTTTGTCAAGTCAATGGTAGAAGTATTATTTATTCTCAACGATATACACTCACGAACGCTCGGTATAACACTAGGCCTAGTAAGAATTTATCAACCCATACACACTCTCGAATTCAACACATCATGCAATGTATTCAGCCTCCATAAATAAAGGAGTTGTAGACGTCTGTTTCTTACTCGACCATGAGATAACTTCCCTTCTAAGTAAGAAGAAATCCTGAAGTAAACTTTTACTCATCAGTGTCATTACCTCAGGCGACATCAGAATATCTTTTGAGCTCGAGACTCGTGCCTTCATAACACAACATCATATCTTTTATTCCTCTGAGATAACGGAATATACGTTTGATGGCTTGTCAATAAGACTATCCCAGATAACTATGATAACGACTGACTATGTCCGGTCCGGTGTAAACCATAACATACATTAAGTTGCTTATTGTGCTCGCATAAGGTATTAATATCATTGCCAATTTCTCGGCTTCAATTTGGGGTCATTATTTCCTGTCTAACTTGATAACTTTGTTCATAGTGGTTTCAATAGCTTTTGAATTTTTCATCTTGAACTGCTATAAGATTTGCTGTATATAGGTGGCTTGATACAAGCTTAAGAATTTTCCAAGGTGATCATTGATTATTTTTACCTTAAGAATAAAGTTGGCTTCGTCAAGATCTTTCATTTTAAAACTCGAGAAGAGCTAATATTTAGTCAACATTAATAATTGCATGTCATTACCAATTAGCAGGATATCGTCTACATATAAAGATATTATCAAAAAAGAGTTTCTAGATCGTTTCATATATACACAATGATTTTCTTCACTCATTGTGAATCCGAAAGTGGTAATGGTTAAGTATAACCTCATGTACTATTGTCTTGAATATTGCTTAGGCCCATAAATAGATTTCAATAGCTTGTAAACTTTTTTTTTTAATGTTTTAAATTTGTCTACAGAACCCATGGGTTGCATGTATATCTATTCATCCAAATTACCATTTAAGAATGTAATCTTTAGATCCATCTAATATAACTCGTCTAA
The DNA here is from genome assembly GCA_021015155.1 of Magnolia officinalis. Classification (NCBI taxonomy): domain Eukaryota; kingdom Viridiplantae; phylum Streptophyta; class Magnoliopsida; order Magnoliales; family Magnoliaceae; genus Magnolia; species Magnolia officinalis. The sequence goes on along the minus strand of JAJHSJ010000017.1, from coordinate 53,398,360 downwards.
ACTTGCGATAATGAAAAAGATCATGCAGATCGATGAGAATTTTTCAACAGGTGAAAAAGTCTCATCATAATCAATGCAATCTTTCTTTGTGAAACCGTTAGTAACTAATTATGCTTTGTACTTGTCTATTATACCATGTGTTTCTTTTTATCTTGAGTGTCAACTTATTGCATATCGCTTTTCAATTGGAATGCAGATCTATAAGTGTAACGCCTGAAAATTGGGGGTCGAGCATAGACCCAACTCCCGAGTTCCAACGCATCACTTATGCAACATAGATAATGATGATTAAATGTTGTCCGTATTAGTGCATGAAACATGAATGAGATTATACCAAAACAACATATCATACTCCAGAGACAAGTGAAATTGCAAGCGGAAGATTATAATACATATCTAAGATATATGAACTGCAGTACGTCTCCGAAGTGTGATTATGTTATCAGGTTAGATAATTACATGTACAATTTCAAAATATACAAAAGGTGTAATGTCATCTAGTCAACATCCTAGAAATCTCCGTCGATCAGGACACGACTCACATGAATCCGCCTGAAAACTGCATGTAGGGGAATGCCTTCTCGTCATCCTCGAAGTTCGGCTCCGCCTCGTAGGCATCGCCACCACCTGCAACTAAGACAGAGTCTGGTTGGTGTGTACAACACCGTCCCATAACGTGGGAGTGAGTGATCAACTCAGTGGAACAATAAAGCAAAGGTTAACATGTTATCAATTCAGTCACGCAGTAATGATAAAACAATACAAACAAACATCCCTAAGTGCTCTGATTAATGCAAGAATGATATGTAGTAATAATGCATGCCCTCGCCTACACGCTCTCTGCGATCTTCATCTCACGGTCGCGACATGTCAGTTACTTCCTCAGTGCTCTACTCCGACGCCAATGGCACATGCAATACGGTGCATGAGCGTGATTACCAAGTTCTTATTAGTCTTTTTTCATATAGTAGGATTGTGAAACTAAAGTACTTCCCTTATATCATTTCTCAAATAATGATCCATTCTAGGGTCGTCAGTCCTCGTAAATCTCATACGATGTTGCGGTTCTAGGTCACTACAAAGGGCTTGTCACCTCGATACAGTGTAGGCCTAGTTTATACTCTAGTTGCTACGGAAAGGCTCGTCGCCTCAACGCAAGCTCAGAGTATGCTAGAGGTCACTACAAAGGGCTCGTCACCTTATCAGTATAGACCGACAGCTCGAATATAGTGTCCCATACTACCATATTCGACTCATGAGGCTGTGTTGCTCACCAGACACTACGGGGAGGCTCGTCGCCCCAGCGTAGGCCGACAGCTCGACCACATTGTCCCATACCACCATGTCCGGCTCATGAGTCTTAGCGGATCGAGGTACCAAGGTTAACGGGGTTTCGAATGGTGAGTTTGGTACCTTAGGTTCAAGCAGTAGCGGCCGTACATGGTGAACATACATCGGGTCAATCGGGTTACTTGACGAGCTCGACTGGTACGAGCGCACCTCGAGTTAATCGACATGAAGTGCGTAAGCACTCTGTGTTGCCTTACCACTATCGACAACCTAAGTACGACTCGGATTCATCGAACACGTCCAGTGTGGCGAAGCAACCTTAACCACCAAACCAGGGCCGGTTACCGATTGCCTGGACTATACCATAGTCCCAACCACGCTCAATTCCAACAAGTAATCATATGAGATAGTCAAAGCAGTATTAATCAAACAATTCAAATCCTACAACCATTTGGGCATTTTATGAAATACAACATAAACATGAATTCACACATATGCATTCCATAAGCAAAACAGACAATATAATATAAGTTGTATGAAGGGAATCATACACATAGTTAAGGTAGTTGAGAATCTTATCTCAACACCCCTCTAAAGTACAATGTACCAACTACTTGCTCGTTCGGAACATTTGTACAAACACTTAGGCTACACATTCCAACATACATGACGTATGTTGATTTCAACATACAATAGGGCAAATCCTTTCACTGAGGAGTTGTCTAATACACATCGATCATGTTCTTACATTTAATAGACATGGTAGGCACAATTCATAAATCCATATTCATATAGTCATTTCAACAAACACTTAAGACTACACACTATATCATAAATGACGTATGTTGACCATAATATGTATTACGGCAAATCCTTTCGCCAAGGGGTTGTCGCACATACAACAACCCTATATCCACGACGGATAATCATGTCAAGCACGAATCCAAATTCTAAACTCATTCAAGCATTTCAACAAACACATGAAATACAATATGTTCAACATAGTTCATATATATCTGTAAAGCGAAGGAAACATCGCATTTAGCATGTGAAATGACACCCGAATTAGTTATAAATCATTAGCCGACATTGAAAGCCTTGAAAACCATAACCTAAACATTTATAGTCCGCACCTTTCGCCGATAAACAAGTATCAAACTCAGTTTGTATACTGAGTTTTTGTCTGCGGCACAATGATAACCTATAGTATGAAATAGGTTAGCTATTTCATCGCTTACACTATTTAAAACCCTAAAACATATTAGGGTTAGGTTTTCTTACCTAAGAACGGCGCCGGAATCGCTGGAATAGCGATACAGAAGTGACAGTTAGGTACGTGAAGTGGCGGGATGGAATCCCAAGAACTCTCTCCCACTTTCTCTCTCACTCTCTCTTTCCTTCTCTCTTTGCTCTCTTCTCTCTCCTAGGTTTTCCGAATTCGTATGGAATGAGAGAGAGGTAGGTTAAGCCACTTATATAGGCCAAGAACTGATAGAAATGGCCCCAGGGCCATGGTATACTTAGGTTATATCCAAAGGGCGCCTGTTCCGATCCAACGGAGCACTTCTGGAGGCCCCTTTTCTGCGTATGGTCGGACTTAAGCTCCCTGACATTGGATCTAGGTCGAGTTAAGTTTTTAGTCCGATCGGATTTGTGGATCGACCGTGGCGGACCAGTTTTAGTTCAACGGTCACCGCCACTCGATCAGGGCCACAAGTACACTGACATGTGTATGAAATTTTTCCTGATCCGAGGGTGTATTTGGGTCAGATTCTGACGGTCTGAATCCTTATATTTGCCCTGCAAGTGAATTACTCAATTCACTTAAATCTGAGCATGTTTCCTAAAGATATTCGCGTTTCTCACACACTTTGCTCCGGGCTCAAGTTGTGCGTTTTTGGATACTATCTGAATTTTATTTCTGAGATGGTTGTCAAGCCCAGCAAAGCGGTCGTAACAATTTAGTTTCGCAGTAATCGGACTTTCGACGCGCGGTCCAGGTCCGATATGAAGTTTCGTGATGCTCCCGAGAGCAACTGGGTTTTGAGATTGATCATAGATTATAGGGTAATGTAGCGTCAATGATTCTGCAAGTTTTAGGTCTTGCAGTTCGTATTTAAAGTAATTAGTGCTAATTTCACAGGTAACCTAGTTTAACACTTAGTTAATTTCGTCTAATTTCTAAAGAATTTGGTCCTGTGTGATTTTTGCCTGAGGTGGTACTCGGGTCTTTGTACGGATTTTTTCGAGACGTTACAACAAGTTCAAAGACTTTATTCATATCTATGGAAGTGATCTCTTCATCCATAGCAGCTACCCAATCGATCGAATTAGGAGGCAATAATGCATCCTGATAAGAATCAGGTTTATCATCATTAACTGCAACGCAAGAGAATGATCGACCCTCAATATCGAAGTATCTTTGGGGAATCAATCATCTTTCGCTTCGACGTAACTCAAGAGCCTGTTGAGATGTACTCCTATTGTCCTGATGAACTAGATGAGCATTTTCATTTTTAGAAGCAGAACTCCCACTCTTCTTAGATACATTGGGAATTTCAAAAAGTTATATTGCAACATTTTGTTTCTTTCGGCTAGGGTATGTCTTCAATGAAGGTTATGCCCTGAGATTATATATCAATCCATCCTCCACAATCCTCACAAAACAAAACATATTCATTTGAGTGCATGGGGTACCTAATGAAGACTCATTTAATGGTTTTACTATCAACTTTACTTTTATGCGGGGTATGCATCAAAATATATCCCAAAGATCCTCAAGGGCGTAGGTTGGCTAAAGGAATCCTCTCAGTCTACATCTCATATGGGGTCTTAGGAATGGATTTGGATGAGACTCTATTAAGAACGTAAACGAGTGTCAGTAGCGCGTCTCCCCAGAATGTGGTAGAGAGATTGGCTTGTGCCATCATCGATTTAACTATATCCAATAGTGTCCTATTCATTCTCTCTACAACTCCATTTTGTTGTGGAGTATAAGCCATTGTGTGTTGCCGGACAATGTCAACGTTTTCACAATATAATTTGAATATTTGATATGTATATTCGTCACCTCTATCGGAGCGAAGGATTTTAATCTTTTTCTATAGCTGATTTTCAACCTCAGCTTTATATTTGAGAAAACAATCAAAATCTTTGGGTTTATGTGAGTTGAGATACGCATATCCATATCGCGAGTAATCGTAAATGAAAGTGACAAAGTATTGACATCCATTTCTAGTACGTACATACAATGGTCCACAGATATTTTAATAGATTATCTCTAGCAAACACTTTGACCTAATCGCTTTAGGGAATGGTTTCTTCGAGGTCTTCTCGAACACACAATGTTCACAAAATGACAAATCAACTTTGGATAATGAATCCAACATACCAGAACGTGCTAGTTTTGTCATACTATACTTTCCAATATAACCTAACCTCGCGTGTCATTTTAGAGATTCAGATATTACAATTTCATTAGACATAACAACTAAAGCAAGATGTGCATCATCACTCTCTATGTCTAGAATAATTAAATTTGAAATTAAATGTCCTGAAAAAACGAATATCAAAACCATCAACTAACAATCTAGAAATAGAAATTAAACTCCGACGCATGCCCGGTGTAAAAAGAGAATCACGGACGATTATTGTTTGCCTTATACGCGTACGGAGACAGTAAATGCCAATCCTTAGCATGCTTTCAGCAGCAATATTTTCCATATACACCTTGTAACTTCCCGTGGCTACAGGTCGGAATTCCTCGAGACCTCGACGATCTCGTGTTATGTGTTTTGTTATGCCTGGATTCAAAATCCACTCGTTAGATAGAGTATCGATGAAAAGGATTTCAGAACAAACGTCTACATATAAAGTATTAGTGACTTAGGAATTACCGTCTTTTTATGGCACACTTACGGGCATAGTGGCCGGAGTTTTCACTAACGAAGCAAGTTACGTTTGACCTTTTTTGCTTCTTCTTTCCTTTCCCCATCTTGAAATATTGAGGAGGTGTTGCGGACTTCTGTTCTTAGTTATTCTTTTTCGCCTTCTTGCGAGCTTTGCACCGTCTCCTGTTAGCATTCCGCTTGTGGGTCTCTGCTGCAAAGGCCTTGGCCAAACACGACTAAATTGCATTCATTTCCACCTTTCGTATCAAATGACTACAAAAGTATCTGAATGTAATGATAGAATCAGTATGGTTTAGAATCCTTTTGATTGGGGCTCAAGATTCGGGCAAGGAACGATACATTGCTATTATCTTTTGATTTTTTAGTCAATTTGCACCCCACATTCTGAAGGATGCTTATCATCAGCTCCATCTTGCGAATATGATATTTGATAAAGCAGTCAACTAGCATCTCGTGTTTTTGGAACTCTAGTTCCATTGCCCGAACTTTTACAGCCGATTTCTGCACATAGGCATTTGCCAGTGCATCCCAGATCCTTTTAGTGGTGTCATGCACTTCATACGTCGGCATGAGTTATTTGTGCATTGTGCTAGTTCGGACATTACAAAAAAAATGATTTTGTTTATGTCACTTGTTATAATGGTTCATTGCAACCATATGTTCTCTTAAATTTCCATTCTCAATCAATATAGGTTTCTCTTGAACCTCATTTAATGTATGTAATGTGTCGTCCTTGTCCAGAAGGCTACTCATCGTGCGGGACCAGTTTTCGTAGTTGTTACCGTCAAATTGTTAACCTTTGAACTATTCGACGATTAATGCTTTGGTGGTCATCTCTACATTGCATCAAGTATCACTACTTAGTCATGATATGAGGTATTGACACTAATCATCAACATTTTGTACGTGTTATTCAAAATTTTAATGTATAAAAGTAGTCAACCCATCTTAACGAGATCTAAAAGTCCACATACCCGAATGGGCGATGTAAATCAATCAAGTTCTCTTATTTAAGATGAATATGATGTTATTATAAGAATATATTTGTATAACCTACAACCTTCCATTACATGTTACATGTATCATTTGATAGAGAAGACTTAACTCCCACTCAGGTTATGCACAACGTTTATATATGGAGCATATTAGCACTAAGTTTTCTATTTTCTAATGAAAATTGGCCCTATATCTAATCATATCAAGCATAATTATATTACACATATAAACTTTATTATCATATTTCAAGAAAACAAGTGTTTACATGTTAAGAGATTCATATCATCACCAATGATTATGTCTATTTGTGATGGATCCGATAATTACCACTAATGATCATCGTTGATGATGGAACCTCTCATCAACGTTGATCATCATGGTTGATGATGGTTCCGATCACTAATGGTACTTTGATCAATAGTGAATTGTAGGATATGGGAAGGAATATGCATTATTATGCATGCATACTTACATTTAATAATAAAAAAACACGTGAGATATATACGTTTGGTTGTCGAACTCCAAAAGGTATAGCCCACCTAAAATTATTACAATCATGGTACTAATACATCATAATCAAGATTACATAAATTCAAAATTTTATCATTTTGAGTTCTTTTATTTTAATACATATATAGATCATCACCGACGTAAGAGATCTTAACTGTTAAACACAAAAATGGACCACACCATCGATTAGATCTTGCTGAAAAATCCCAAGTCACTTCCCAACACTTTGTCTAAATCGGCCCACAAATGATCGATTGATTAAATTATCATAATCAAGATACACTTAATCTTGAAGGGAGGTGGTTTGGGCTTTTAATTTGGCCCATTACTATTTGTTCATACTTGTGGGGTTCATATAGGCCATTCACCTACATATAGACTCCTTAGAAAGGTTCCCAAAATTCGTAAAAATAAAAATAAAAATGGATATGAATTGGTATTATAGAAAACGGACAATGATAGATCAATGAATAATAATGAGCTTGAGTTTAGATTTGGGCCTATTAGTTAATAAAAATGTGGACAAAAAAAAAAGAAAAAAAAGAAGAAGAAAAAAGATAGAAAATGTCGACATATTTCACTAAGTGTAGCTCATCATTAGTAATAGTATTGGGCCACAAATGAATTATTCTATTTAACTCATTAAATACCAAAACTGAACAGGCCCACTACATTCTCACATAAACCCATTATCTTAATATGTGGTTGCCTTATTATCTTCTGAATTTCTCTTTTCCCAACTCCCTTATTATCTTTTTTTTAAAAATGATTGTTTAATGAGTCTATAAAACCCACATGAATTGGTCCATAAATAGGCAAAACTTTTAGGGTTTTCAAAAAACTTAACACCCCTTTCTTTAAATTTGTAACAAATTTCTAAATTTCTCTCATTTTCTTTCTTTAATCAATTTATAACATGCCATTGTTTTTTGTGTTTAATTAAATATCTAATGTCTGGATTTTACCATTCCTCATAATTGATCTACCTGACCCTCGGGCCAATAGAATGTAAATCCAGATATCATACATTTGATATTACTCTTATTATTATTATTATCTTTATTTAATCCTCATATCTCATGAAGAAAATAAATAATAATAATAATAGATAAACGATAATTGATCGATGTATAATTAAAATAAAATACAAAATACAATGAAAGGGATACTGAACTTTCGTGATTGAAACATTAAATCGAAAATTCGCCGTTAACCCACTTTGATACCACTGAAAGTTTGTGCAGAAGAGTGGGCCCTCAGGATCTAGCAGTCCATACGATATAAAACCTCCACAAAGCCGAGGATGAATCACTACTAGAGCAGATGAGTCTAACCACCCCTCTAATTATATTGTATAGATGACCTCAGATTATGATCTATGTCTTAAATTGTTTAAGGGACAAGTTAATTGGACAATATTATTCTCTTAATTTTCTCTGTGTACTCTCGTTGTTTCTTAATATGATATTCATGAGAGGACTTCGACCGAGAGTTTGGATGGTACTAGAGATTATTGGGTCTTATCCTTCTCTCTATCTAAATCTTCATTTAAAGTTGAATTTGTAATTTAACTGATGGGGTTTTCCTCCACAGTTCAGAGGAGAGGTAGTGCATTTGGTTGTAAAACGAATGTCTTTCACCGCACTACTCGACCGGTCGAAGGGAGCTGCTCGACCAGTCGAGGCTCGCTCGACTCAAGTCCAGCAAGCAGTACCAGTCGAGGGTCAGACTCGAACGGTCGAAGGAGTCCTTCGACCAGTCGAGGACCTGGCTCGACTAGTCGAGGGTTACGCAGATTCTGCGCAGATTTTGTGCGGACTACATAAATTTGAGGCGGTTTCGCAGAGGTGCGAAAGAGGAGTTACCTAAACTATAAATAGGAGTCCCTAGGGCTATTCTAGGGTATGCTAAAGTGTTTTCACGACCAAGGTGAGAGAAAGAGAGAAAAAGGGGGGGGGGGGAGAGAGAGAGAGAGAGAGAGAGAGAGAGAGAGAGAGAGAGAGAGAGAGATGAAGCTTGTGGAAGGGAGGATTTTCCTTGTAGAGGTGATCTACTACGCAGTCGACGTCTCAGCACTTCTACGTCCTCGTGATCGGTGAGATCTCTCCGTTTTTTCATTATTATCTCATTGTTCGTCTACTCCCACATGAGTGAAGAAGGTTTGATCCAAACGGGGTGTGCTTGTCATCGGTTGTAACGTTCTACTTCATAGTAAATTGTTGCTCTAGATTAGGTCCCGTGGTTTTTACCTCTTCGAGGGTTTTCCACGTAAAGTCTCTTATGTCGTGTGGTTTGTGCTTTAATTTATTTCATTGCTTTATTATATCCCATAATTCTAATGTTTTTATGAAGTGAGATTCTAAGGTTTTTGTGCAACACTCCCAACATGACGAAAGAAAGAAAACGGATTAATTAAAAAAAAAAATGCTAAACCTTATAGGACCCATCCACTAGTGATTGCCCGTAAGTGGGCCCCATGGGTCCAACAGATTTATGATCATGGATCTATATAGTCACGTATGTTTGGTGTATATTTCATAAATGTCATAATTAATGTGTGAAAAACTATTTTACTATTATATGAATTATAAAGAGAGGTTCCTCTAATTGTCCTAGAGAAAGATGAGTCTAGCCCAAATGTTTGAGAGTTGCATGCCATTGATCTTAGTATCCCTTAATCTAGTGGGATTGGGCAACCAATGATGAAGTCCTATGGTCATCTTGTGCTATCAATGTTCATTGGCCAAGAGAAAGTCATGTGCCATTGATCTTGGTACCCCAAATGTCTATAACCACTATAATGGGATTGGGCAACCAGTGATCAAGTCTTGCAGTACTCTCGCATGATCAATCTTTTTCGCACAAGAGGGAGTTGTGTGCCATTGATCTCAGTATCCAAAATGTCCATAACCATTATAGTGAGATTGGGCAATTAGTGATAAAGTCCCGTGGTCATCTTGCGTGATCAATGTTTATTGGCCAAGAGAAAGTTACATGCCATTGATCTCAGTACCTTGAATGTGTATAACCACTATAGTTGGATTGGGCAACTAGTGATAAAGTCTTGCGGTAATCTTGTGTGATCAATGTTTATAGTCTAAGAGGGAGTTGTGTGCCATTGATCTCAATACCCTGAATGTCCATAACCGCTACGGTAAGATTAATCAACTAACGATCATGTCTTGTGGTCATCTTATGTGATCAATGTTTATTTCCCAAGAGAGAGTTGTAAACCATTGATCCAAGTACCCTAAATGTCCATAACCACTATAGTAGGATTGGACAACCAATGATTAAGTCCTGTGGTCATCTTATGTGATTTCACATATACAACATGGTGGGCCCTCTCCATCTTGGCCACATAAAAGAGGTGTAGTCATAGAGGATTTCCCTCGCCCTGTTCCCACCAGATTTGCCGAGTCAGCCGGATTGGGTTCTTTCCAACTGTTGCGATCGACTAGTCTGAGCTGCACCCGGAGGCGGCTCTGGCAGGAAGTTCCTGTGCAAGGACGCTGGGTGGGGCCCAACGTTGTGTTTGTGGGAAATCTACCCCGTTCATCCGTTTGGAGAGCTCCTTTTAAGGCAAGAGACCAAAAACGAGATGGATCCAAAACTCAAGTGAGCCACATGAGAGAGAAAATTGGGGAAAGAAATACGTACCGTTCAAACCATCCTGGGCTCCAACTTGAGGTTTATATGCCATCCAAACCGTTTACAAGGTAAAATTACCACTGGGATATAGTGAAAATACAAAAAAAAAAAAAAATCAGCCTCACACAAAGCTTTTATGGCCACAAGAATATTTCAAAGGTTTTCACTGAATCCTCACTGTTTCCTCTCGTGTGGCCCACTTGAGTTTTTTACACACCTCATTTTTGGTCGAATTTCCTGAAATGAGCTAGCAAAATGGATAAAAAGGATAGATTTCCTAAAAATATAGCGGTGGGCCCCACCCATTACATGCAAGCAGACTTGACTAGCTTGAGCTACACCCGAATGGGAGGAGTCCTGAAACCACGGATATCAATAGTCTATATTTCAACTTTGGACTATCAGGCCAAGTTACAATCTTCCAATCTTTAAGATTTTGGATGCAGTCATCATCAGCTATGTATCCATTCACACGTACGGTTTGGATTATTGATACACGATCCCATATTCGACGGCTATAATTCTAATGACAAAACCTTTTCTCTCGAGTCAACGAGGTTTTGTCAACCGTGGATTTTCTTCTGAAAGCATCACAAATAACTACCTACTTATTATAGAATTGCGGTGCCTGCGTTCAAATGGTTTTCATACCACGTTAGATTTGTCAACAGATGTTGGGTATGCCACAAAGGGTCTGAGGATTAGTTGGGTCCCACCATGATGTTTATGTGAAATCAACTCCAACCATCAGGTGCAGCACCACATGTTAGCCTCATAGCTAAAAAATAAGCCCCATTCATCATTCCTACGGGCAACACAATTGAAAACAATGTATACGGTAATGCTCACTTTCTAAACTATTTTACTTGGTGTAGACCACTTAAATTATCATATAAGCTTAATTTTTAGGCTCAAGGCCTAAATTTTGGTGTGACGTCCAGAATTTCATATAATCATCATAGTGAGCCCTATAAAAGCAAGGGTAGATGTCTCTTCGAATTATTTTCACAAGTCAACCTAACGTTTGATCCCTAAACTTAGTAGAAAAGTACACATTTGATGGTTAAAGTGAATTTCATATATACATCACGATAGACCTAATAAAAAGTCAAGGTGGCGGCATTCCTCTCATGACCATTAGCACAAAGAAGACTTCTAAACATTCACTCTCCATCTTTTCCTAACCACACTTGTTGTGTATCTAAAATTGAATTTAATTATATATAATCATACATTAAGCTTTAAGAGAAAAAATTAAGTAGACTTATGATTTAGGTAGGCCATGCTAAAGGAAACAATGATGAGAAACATTCAACCTTAATTTTTAAAGCACCAATCATAAAAGTTATATAAAATTTCCTCTAATCACTAGATGATATACTAAAATTTAGGTTTAGGGACCAGGAAAAAAAAAAAAAAAAAAAAAAAAGGTCCAGGGGCAAAAATGGTCAGCATCCATCCTAGATTCAAGTCCGCGGCGTAAAAAATAACTAATTTGAAAAGTAAGCATTGCCCTGTATACTGTTTTAGATCATGTGGTCCAATCAAATAAAAAGATAAGCCTTTTTTTAAGCTGTGACCTAACATGGGGGTGACGCACCTTATGGCTATGGAGGGGCCCACCTAAATGCCAACCCATTTGTCAGCCCATCAGCTTCCCAAAAAAAGGAAAAATCCAAGAAAGGTACTCTTGACTATAATCGATTAAATTATTGTAGTGGTTTTGAACTTTTTCAAAAACCGTGGGCTGAAGGCTGCTGGAATGAGATTTCTATAATGCGTAGGTACGACTTTTTTATTCAACCGTCCTTTTCTTTTCTTTTCCTGTCGTCGGTAGCAGCGTCACAAACATATCCGATAATTTGAAAATATCTTCATAATATTTTAAAAACGTACACGTGGATTATTTTAAATGAACTTAAACGGTCTATATTATGGAATCACTGTAACTTAGTCGCAAGGTCAAAATCAGACTGGTTTAACTGTTCTAACCTGTGATTAATGGACACTTGTTTACTGCAATATGACGGTTGGATTATGTTTATTCAATGGTCCAATAAATCTCTATCAATCTTATAACTAGACAATCAAATAAGTATTATTTTTTGTTTAAGGGGCATCAAAAGGTAAAACCATAATCTTGACAGTTCAAATTGAATCAACCATATGCCACGTAAACAATTTCTTAGTACCTAAGTATCAACTATCACTTTCTCCAGAGAATCAAAGTTTTCATTCCTTTCATAATTACTCCTAAGAAAATATTCCCACCAACTCCATTGGAGAGAAACTTGGATACTCTGGCAGGATGCGAGGGTTCATATACATGCGCTCAGATATAGTAAGTGTCGAATCCATAGGATAGAAATCGAACCGCCCATATAGGGAGGCCCACTCTAGGTGAATCATGAACCAAATATTGTAGTGAATTGATAGCTTAAGTAATTGATTGGCTGAAATATAATGATTGAAAAGATGAAAAATTTCCAACCACCAGAATTCAACAGAATGGTCCATTAATTAGATGTTGGGTTTTTCCAATTACTGTTATTTTTTTACAGTGGGTCCCACGTATATGAACGGTTTCAGTTCAGATAATGTAAGCCACGTGGGCAATTTATAAGTACATGAATGTCAACAGCATGATTTTCGAGAACACCACGTCCTTGTCCAGTCAGTACAGTTGTACACGTTTGTCCTATTGATTCCACACGAGAAAATGACCACTGTAGACAAAACCTTTTATCCAGCGGATTTTATGAAGGAATACAAACTTTAGTTACCAAATTAGACTAGCACGTGCAGACGGCGACTTTGAGGATGAAACTACCCTACCTTTTCACTGCGAAGACAAGCGCTGACGCTACTCCAACTGAGAGTTGTACGAACGGCTTAAAAGAGATCAAAGTTTCATGGCCCACAACTATATATTTATTATATCCACAAAGTTCACACGGGGAAATAGATTTTCACCGTTAAAAATTTTGTAGGGCCCACCATAACATTTATTTTCCATCCAATCTATTCATAAGGTCACAAAGGCTGAATGAAGAGGAAAAATAAATTTCATAATGATCCAAAACTTTTGTAACCCCTAAAAGGGTTTCAAGGGTAGAAGTTCAATTTCCCACTGCCTTTTACAATGTGGTCCACTTGATAGTTAGATCTGTCTTGTTTTTCGTCTAAAGCCTTAATATGAGCTTGCCAAATAGATGGACGGTTTGGATATAACACAGACCTCATGGTGGGGCCCACAGAAGCAATGAAAATTTCACAGGAAAAAAAAAACAAAATCGGCTACAGCTCGCTGTAGCGGAATCTGGGATTGAGCTGCGGTTCAAACAAAAGGCTATGGCTACGGATTATAACCGTAGCTATAGCCGTATCTGTGTACTTTCCTTTTTAATTTTTTTTTAAAATTTTTTTAAATTATTTATTTATTTATTATTATTATTTTTTACATTTAGAATTTTATTCTACCTACGTTTTTTCTAACACATTTATATAAATATGTATATATAAGCATATAAAAAAAATCTCTCTTTTTTTCATTTCTTTCTTTATTCATATAACAAAAATATCTTCTAAACCAAGATTAGTTACTTGACATACCGTATATGATTTTAGGGCTGAAAGTTGGGCAGGTTCAATCCGACTAACCTGTGACCCACCCGACATTGGGTTGGGCTTGGGCAGGATGTATCGGGTTTGGTCTTGGGATTGTGCCATACAAACACCAACCCGATAAAACTTGGAAACGAAATCGCCGGGATTGACCGTCAAATGCATGGAAATGACCGTGAAGTGAAGGGAATTGACCGTGAAGTGCATGGAAATGACCGTGAATCTAAACGGAATCGTCGAAATTGACCATGAAATGCATGGAAATGACTATGAAGTTAAACAAATTGAACGCCAGTGTGCTTCTTTGCATCATTATGGACCATGGTTGATTATTTCCATTTCCAACTGCAGAGGGCACAACTATGAATGGAGATTTCCTCCTTCCGTTTAAGACAGGTGGTTTTTTATCCAAAACGCCAGTCCTTCCAGTGATAATAAGATATCCTTACGAAAGATTTAGTCCGACATGGGACACTATATCTGCGGTGAGAAGCCCTTGGTTTATTCATAGCTTCAACAAAATTTTACATTTAGGTGTGAAAGACTGGGATAATGAAGCTTATCTTTCATTACTCAATCTGCATGGCTTCTGAAATTTCTTGGAAGCTTGCGAGTCCATCGCTTAATATGCATATAAAAAAAAAAAAATTCTCTTTTTTTTTTTTTTCCATTTCTTTCTTTATTCATCTAACAAGAATATCTTCTAAACTAAAATTAGTTACTTGACGTACCACATATGATTTTGGGATTTTGGGGTAGGAGAGGCTACTTTAGCCAACCAACCTAGTTATTTTCCATGATTCCATCAGGTCGATAGTCGAAAATACATTTCATTCACTTCGAGGTCACTTTCAATCACTTCGCGGTCAAACTAGAAATTGAGCGAGGCAACCTAGTAATCGAGCGAGGCAACCTAGAAATTGAGCGAGGCAACGTAGAAAATGAGCGAGGGAACCTAGAAATTGAGCGAGTGAACCTACGATTTGAGTTAGGCAACCTAGGAATTGAGCGAGGGAAGTTAGAAATTGAGTGAGGGAAGCTAGAATTTGAGCGAGGGAACCTAGAAATTTAGCGAGACAATCTAGGATTTGAGCGAGGGAAGCTACAAATTGTGCTAGAGAACGTAGAAATTGAGCAAGGCAACCTAAGATTTGAGTGAGGCAACATAGGAATTGAGCGAGGGAACCTAAGAAATGAGCGAGGCAACGTAGAAATTTAGCGAAGAATCTTAGGAATATATTAAGCAAGGGAACCTAGAAATTCAGCGAGGCAACCTAGGATTTGAGCAAGGGAAGCTATAAATTGAGCGAGGGAAGCTAGAAATTCAGCGAGGGAACCTATGAATTGAGTCAGACAGCCTAGGAATTGAGCGAGGGAAGCTAGAAATTCAGCGAGGCAACTTAAAAATTGAGCGAGAAAACCTAGGAATTGAGCGAGGGAACCTAGGAATTGAGAAAGGGAAGCTAGAAATTGAGCGAGGCAACCTAAGAATTGGGCGAGGGAAGCTAGAAATTCAGCAAAGGAACCTACGAATTGAGCGAGCCAACCTAGCAATCGAGCGAGGCAACGCAGAAATTCAGCGAGACAACCTATGAATTGAGCGAGACAACTTAGGAATTGAGCGAGGGAAACTAGAAATTGAGCAAGGCAACATATAAATTGAGTGAGGGAACCTAGCAATTGAGCGAGGCAACGTAAATATTTAGCGAGGCAACCTATGAATTGAGCGAGGCAACCTAGGAATATATTGAGGGAAGACCTATCAATTAAGCAAGGGAAGCTAGAAATGCAGCGAGGCAACGTATAAATTGAACGAGGGAAGCTAGGAATTGAACGAGGCAACATAGGAATTGTAACGGAGCAATTCATAAATTTGATGGAGATATCATAAAAATATGATAGGGAACTTCCACGGATTCATATAATATAACGGAAAATTTTATAAACCGCTTGGTCAATTTCATTAATTGCTCGATCAAATTCACTGAAGAGAATTTCATGTAAAGCTCGATCAATTTCAATAATTGCTTGGTCAAATTTAAGAAAGAGCAAATTGTTAGGCTAGGTCAATTACATTTAAAGTTCATTCCAATTCATGTTAGTCTCACCCAATTTCAAGCTTTCCTCGCTCAAATTCATGTTTCCCTTGCTCAATTTCTAGGTTGCCTCGCTGAATTTATACGTTGCCTTACTCAATTCCTAGGTTCCCTCGCTCAATTTATAGGTTGCCTCGCTCAATTTCTAGCTTCCATCGCTCAATTCAGAAGACTTTTTTTTTACTGCATAAATCTTATCTTCCAGAACCCCAGCCAAGGAATGAGGATAATCTCATTTGGCAGCTCAATCCTCGCGGTCATAATTATGCTAATTCTGCCTACAAATCTCTTTAGGTGATCAAGATGGCCCACTTTTCCAGTAGATAAGATTATGATGAAAGATATTATCTCAACGCTTCTTTTCTCTATCTTGCCCTTAAAAATCGTTGAATCCAAAGCCCTCGGAGAAGAAAGATCTCTCTCCTGATAAAAAATGAGAGGGATCTCTCTTCTATATTATATCTATGAAGAAAGATATAGAGATCTTCTCTGTTCTATCTATTCCTCTATCTATGAGAGGATAGATAGTCTCTCAAAAAAAGTCGTTCTCATCTTTGATGATGATTTAACTAGCGCTCAATCTGTTGGTTGCCTCGCTGAATTTCTACATTGCCTCACTGAATTTCAAGGTTCCCTTGCTCAATTTCTAACTTCCCTCGCTCAATTCTTAGGTTGCCTCCTTCAAATCCTAGGTTTCCTCGCTGAATTTCTACCTTGCCTCGCTTAATTTCTGGGTTCCCTCACTTAAATTCTAGGTTCCCTCGCTCAATTTCTACGTTGCCTCGCTCAATTTCTAGCTTCCCTCGCTCAATTTCTAAGTTGCCTAGTTCAATTGATAGATTGTCTCGCTCAATTTCTAGGTTCCCTCGCTCAATTTGTAGCTTTCCCCGCTCAATTCCTAAGTTCCCTAGGTTGCCTCGCTCAAATCCTACGTTGCCTCGCTGAATTCCTACGTTGCCTCGCTCAAATCCTAGGTTGCCTCGCTCAATTCCTAGGTTCCCTCACTCAATTGCTAGGTTGTCTCGCTCAATCCCTAGGTTGCCTCGCTCAATTTCTCAATTCCTTTGTTGCCTCGCTTAATTCCTAGGTTGCCTCGCTGAATTCCTACCTCGCCTCACTCAATTTCTAAGTTCCCTCGCTCAATTTCTAGCTTCCCTTGCTTAAATCCTAAGTTGTCTCGCTGAATTTTTAGGTTCCCTCGCTTAATTTCTAGCTTCTCTCGCTCAATTCCTAGGATTCCTCGTTGAATTTCTACGTTGCCTCGTTCATTTCCTAGGTTCCCTCGCTCAATTCCTACGTTACGTCGCTCAAATCCTAGGTTGTCTCGCTCAATTTCTAGGTTTCCTCGCACAATTTGTAGCTTCCCTCGCTCAATTCCTAGGATTCTTCGCTGAATTTCTACGTTGCCTCGCTCATTTCCTAAGTTCCCTCGCTCAATTCTTATGTTGCCTCGCTCAAATCCTAGGTTGTCTCGCTCAATTTCTAGGTTCCCTTGCATAATTTGTAGCTTCTCTCGCTCAAATCCTAGGTTGTCTCGCTGAATTTCTAGGTTCCCTCGCTCAAATTCTAGCTTCCCTCACCCAATTTCTAACTTCCCTCGCTCAATTCCTAGGTTGCTTAGCTCAAATCGTAGGTTCCCTCGCACATTTTCTATGTTGCCTCGCTCAATTTCTAGCTTCCCTCGCTCAATTTCTAGATTCCCTCGCTGAACTCCTACCTTGTCTCTCTTAATTTCTAGGTTCCCTCGCTCAATTTCTACCTTGCATCGCTCAATTTTCAGTTTGCCCATTCAATTTCTAGGAACTTATATATTAATTGGGTTCGTGTTGGTTCAGATAACCTAAGACCTCAACCCAAGCCCAACCCAAGTTTTATCAGGTTGGTGTTTATATGGCCCAACCCCAAACTTGAAACACCCTGCCCAAGCCCAACCCAATGTCGAGTCGGTCACATGTTGGTCTGGTTGAGCCTGCCCAACTTTTAGCCCTAAAATCATATATGGTACGTCAAGTAACTAATTTTGGTTTAGAAGATATTCTTATTGTATGAATATAGAAAGAAATGAAAAAAAGAGATAAATTTTTTTTTATATGCTTATATATATATATATATATATATATATATATATATATATATATATATATATATATATTTATATAAATATGTGTTAGAGAAAAATGTAGGTAGAATAAAATTCTCCATGTAAAAAAAAAATAAAAATGATACGGACACGGTTATAGCTACGGTTATAATCTGTAGCCATAGATTTGGGGGAATCATGGGGGATGTGAGTGGGGCTTTGGTTATAGCTACAGTTATAATCCGTGGCAATAGAAAAACCGTAGCCATAGGTTCATGGTTTTTTATTTTTATTTATTTTTGTTTTTTTTTTAAATTTTTGTTTTGCTTTTTGCTGTTGTAATCCCCACCGCCTTTTGTGGGTCCCATCATGAGGTATGTGTTATATCCAAACCGTCCATCTATTTGGAGAGCTTATATTCAAGCTTGAGACGAAAAATAAGATAGATCTAACTATCAATTAGACCACACTTTAAAAGGCAATGGGGAATTGAACGTCTACCATTGAAATCCTTTTAGGGGTTATAGAAGTTTTGGATCATTATGAAATTTGTTTTTCTTCTTCATCCAGGTCTTTGTGACCTACGAATGAACTTAGACGGGGAGGATTTCTCACAAACATCACAGTGGGCCCCCAAAAAGTTTTTAATGGTCGACGCTCATTCAACACTATTTCCTGTAATGTGGTACACTTGAGATTTGGATATACCTCATTTTTGGTCGCATATCATAAAATGATATGGAAAAATATATGGACGGCATGGATGAATAGCATACATCATGGTGGGGCCCACAGACCACCGACCATCCGCCATTGGTTGGTGGCAGGGGAGTACCCGATCCGTTTCCGTGAAAGAAGGGGTAGTTTCGTCCTCAAAGTCGCTGTCCGCACGTGCTAGTCTAAGTTGGTAACTTAAGTTTGTATTACTTCATAAAAACCGCTGGGTAAAAGGTTTTGTGTACAGTGGTCATTTTCTCATTTCACAGTATTAGAAAATAAAAAACACTGATACTCTGGCAGGGTTTGATGCATGATACACAGGGAGTTAGATATTGCATGAGTGGCATATAATTAACTTAAATTAAGCATTAAAAAAACTTTGGAAGGATTTTGAAAGTATCATTAACTAAAAATAAACTCATTTAGTAAGGTAAGTATCAGATTAATGGACATTCATTGGACGGTTAAAACAAGTATACACGGATCAGAGGTTACAGTAGTCCAAAAAATCTGATTTTGGAACTGTAACCTGACGACAGTGATTTTCATAAGTTAGTCGGTTTAATTTGAGATAATTCATACCAAGTATACAATCTGTGAATGCCTGCGTATCAAGCGTCATGGGCAAGAGCAGGGCCGGAACATCCATATCCATAAATGGAAAGCGGATTAGGTGCGTCCCCGGCTTCATCCGACACGGTGCGTCCCTGATCGTAGGCCCCACTATGATGTATGTATCATATATCCACGCGGTCAATACGTTTTTCATATTATTTTATGGCATGATACCAAAAATGAAGCATATTACAATCCAGGTGGACCACACAAATGTAAACAGTGGTGATTAACCATTAAAAACTTATCATGGGGTACGGAAGTTTTGAATCAAGATGGTATTTGTTTTTTTTTTTTTTCCCATCATTCAGGTCGTTTTGACTTATCAAAATGTTAGATATAAAATGAAAATTACGTGGGCCGTATTATGTTTTTAATGGTAGGCGTTCAATCACCACTGTTTCTTATGGTATGGTCCACTTGAGATTTGGATCTACTCCAATATTAGTTTAATGGCCTA
This sequence comes from Magnolia officinalis, assembly GCA_021015155.1. Classification (NCBI taxonomy): domain Eukaryota; kingdom Viridiplantae; phylum Streptophyta; class Magnoliopsida; order Magnoliales; family Magnoliaceae; genus Magnolia; species Magnolia officinalis. Next base: position 53,378,407 of record JAJHSJ010000017.1, on the reverse strand, counting down.
AAATGAGCTGTTAAAACAGATGGACGGTGTGGATATATGATACACACATTTACGTGAGCCCTACAGTTAAGGCCGCACCGTGTTGGGTAGGCCGGGACCGCACGTAATCGACTCCCGAAAACTTTGATACTCTGGCGGGTGTGAATCGGATGATACTGGCATTTAGAAATTGCATACGTGGCAGATAAGCTGTTAGATCAAACTAGTCAAATAATGCCTGCGGCCTAGATATGCCATGAACAAAAAGTTTCATTATTTTCCTGATAAGATCGGTTTTCGCTTACCGAAACAAACGTATTCAACGGTCGTGTCTCCACGGATGCGGATTACATGCTGACGCTGCATGTACCCTATCATGATGTACGTTCTTTATCGAGTCCGTCCATCCATGTTTTCAGTTTATTTTAGGATGTAAGCTAAAAAATGAGCCAGATCCAAATCTAAAGTAGACCACACCGAAGGAAACATTGGCAATTGAATGCCTACCATTAAAAACTTTCTGTGGGCCATAAAAGAATTGGATAAAGCTGATATTTGTGTTTTACCTTCATCTGTGTCTATGTGATCTAATCAACAGATTGGATGCCAGATAAAAATAACAGTGGGCCCTATTAAATTTCTAATGGTTCAAGTTAAATCATCACTGTTTCCTGTGGTGTGGTTCACCTGAGATTTAAATCTGTCTAATATTTGGACTTATATATTAAAATGATATGGTAAAATGGATGAATGGCATGGATAGCATACATACATCATGGTTTAGCCCACAGAGCACTGACCATCAGCGACGTCCGCACTAGCAGGGTCACCATGCAATCCGCCTTCCACAAAAAAGTGTCCACCAATCAGCGGCTAAGATTATATAACGTATATGATCACGGGATCGTGATTTAAATACAATGGTTTTCATGATTTACTTGGTTTGACTTGAGTTATTATAGACCACGTGTATAATTTCTGAGTGCCTACGTATCAAGTGTCATACGCTGACGGAGTATCATAGAATTCTTCATAAAATAACGTTACTGGTGTCATCTCAATAATCTAGAATCCTATATTAGTTATGTACCATTTAAAAAGGCGGCGATTCCTAATCCTCACACGTGTCAATGATTTAGAGATATCCAGACCATACAAATTGTAGGTCCCATTGTAGAACGTAAAATATATCTAAAATTTCACTAATTAAGTAATCATAGCCTTCCAAATAGTGCTTGGTTTAAATTTGTAGTGACAAAATTATAAATATATTCTCAGTATAATTTTTTGGTTGTACTCCATGCAAAGTTGGGCCAGCGATTTAGACGGTATAGATCGCCATAAGACCATGGCATGTGTACTTTTGAAGAGTCACCTCCATTTATTAAATGGTGTAGAACTCACACAGGAGTATTACCGACCTTTAGTTCCCTCCAGTAATGATAGCTCCCTCTCCTGCTTCACTTCTCTGCCGATTCAAATGCTGGACAGAGAGAGAGAGAGAGAGAGAGAGAGAGAGAGAGAGAGGCAAAGATGAAAAGATTCATTTCAGTTTTCGTCCTTGGTTTTTATTGTATTTACGTTTTCTGCCATTTTGAGATGTCCCAAGCTCAAGCTCAAGCTCCAGCAAGAACAGACCCATCTGAAGGTATGCCTTTCTTACCCCCCTCGTCTTTAATTCTACTCTTTCAAACTGTGATTTCCAATTCGTTTGAAGTGCCATCATGGCACACGTGTGCATGATCCAATCCATCCATCGGATGTGTACCAGTAATTTGATGCCTTGATCCAAGAATAAGGTCTGTCCACTTGTCAGGTGGGCCACAGTTTACGAACAACATGTATGGCTGAGAAAGAAAAAACTTGTCTTGGCCCACCTGATGAATGGACCAGATTTATTTTTGGGTAAGAACATCGACAATGATTGGAATTGTCTGATGGGTGGCTTGGATAGTGTCCTAGTTGTATCAGGAAACTTACAGATTCTTATTGATTGATCTGAACTGTCCATTAGCTCGAATGCAAATCCATGGACTGCCATGCAAAACTCACTCCGATCCGACAATTTGACCATCTGATCTTTAGGATGATCTATCTCGTTTGTATAGAATACGTTCAATCAACAATTTTTCCATCTGTCTCTGGGCCAATCATGGATTGATTAGAATTCACTTAAGCAATCCTAACCATTTCATCCATGGATTCAAGAACAGATTGTTATAAAAAAGAAGGGATAATTAAGATTGGATAGGATCATCCCATTAGTGAGATTTTTAGTTGGTAGTCAATGAAATGTGTTATTGACTTGATGGACGGTTAGGATCGATCGGTCGGGCATTCAAGTGTCTGATGCAAGAGTAGTGTAACTTTAGTGCTCCGAGAATAGTGGATCATTTTTCCTGCTACAGGCCATTTAACCCTTAATTAAAGCTGTCACGGCAGGCAAGCCAAACCACATTATGCTTGTCTAATATCCATATGTCATGGGCAACAATTTTGGGAGATTTTCCAGCCATTTCGTACAAGAGGACTTCATATCTTATGAATATTGCATTCCTTCTGAAATTAGGATGGAAATTGCTCACTAATGACACATTTTTATGGGTTACATCTATACTATATATAACGCTAGCAACTTTTGGACATTTTTGCTATGCAATTGGTTTCATAGGGTGGAAAACATTGAATATTCAAAGGAGATATGCGAAGAAATTTGAACAAAGTTAGAATATGGCTGTTGTTTGAAGTTAGAATATTTTCAAAAATTATGAGAAGAAATTTTGAATGAAGTTAAGAGTATTTTGAAGCAAAGGGTCTGTGAGGCCTACTGTGATGAATTGATGATTGTGTGAAATGTGTACTGTAAATATGTTGCGTCGGCTCATGTGAGGACGTCAGGCAAAAAATGAGGCAGATCTAAAGCTCAAATAGGCCATACTACATGAAAAAATGGAGATGGGTTGATGAGTGCCCTTCTCTCTTTCTCCCTTTGCGTGTAGCTTGCACCTTCAATACTAATTTTCTATTTTTTCTCTCCCTGTCGGATTTCTCCCACCTTTTCTTTTGCCATCCTCTTTTTACATGCATTGCACATGCTACTTCCTATCCTTTTTTTAATGGCAACAAAAACTTCGTTGGAAAAAGGAAAAAAGCCAAAAACTTGAAATGAGGAAGAAAGTGATGATATGAAATCATCCCAATTCAGCCTCAATTACAGAGAATCAAAGCTCTAAAAGAAAACCAGGAATTTCTTCCCAGTTGCATCCCTTGTAGTGAAGGTTTCTGAAAGCCCAAAATATAATTCTCCCTTTTGCCCTTTGGAAAACCATTTCAGCCCCTTCCGACTTCTTGTTAAAAATCCTAATGTTCTGTTCTCTCCATAGGGAAACTCATATGCCCCATAGGAAGAAAGCCATGCACCATAAGGCTTTCATCGTTTTCGCTTGAATTCTCCACAACCTTGGTTGGGAAACTCCCTCAATAAACCTGATTTACATTGATGAATAGCAGATATATTGAAGTAAGAAAGTGGCTTGATATCTATATCGCATCCATCTTTTTTCCTATTTGGTTCCATTTCTCTGTAAAATACACAAATTTACTGAATCTTGCATGCATTAGATGGACCTTAGTTGATGGTGAGTCAATCAATCTCTGACTGACAGATGGCCCACCTATATATCACTTATCATAATCCCACACCTAGGAACCATAACCATCATCTAAATGACAACGAAATAACTTGATGTAGCAAAAATTTAAGCACTTTGGGACCCTGAAATGCAACAACAAGAGGCCTTCAAATTCCAATCCCTATAGAATCCACCAACGACAATGTTGTTGGAAACACTCTTCTTTGCCCACTGGAAATTTCCTAGCCTATCAAAAGAATTTTCTTTATGCGGATTGTCTTGCATGGATGGGCTGTCACGAAAGACAGACTTCTCGCAAATCTCTTACCACATAACCTGATCCGTGTTCCATGTGACTTGGAAGCTGAAAATCATATGCATCTTTTATATTGCCATGATTTCACTCAAAGAAATTGTTATTCCTTAGCTTCTCTGTCCCAAACTTAGTTGAAGGATTCTTCTAGTAGGTGCTACTCACGCTTCAATCGTGCTTCAAACTCCCACTCCCACTTGCTACTCAATTCTACTTGTCTACATTCTAAAACAGACACTTCCCCGATCCCAAATCCGAATTTTTTCTGCTTTGCTTCCCATTTTGTGCTACTATAGTTCCAAATACAATTACTAGACCTTGAAAACCTTCAATCCTTCTTTCTCCAATGTCATATTTCTTACTTAGCTTGAGGCCACTCTAATGCTACTTGGAAAGTTTTACCTTCCACTCTATGGAATATGTGGTTAGACTGTTAGAGGGAAACAACTGTATATTTTGAAATCAAACCTCTGACCATGAGACAGTCCTTTTAAAAGGAGAATGCTGCGTATCTGAATTCTGTTCTTGATTTAACTAGAAGAAATCCTATTTGGATCATATTTAGTTGCCTATCATGTCTAGTCAAATGGGAATTCCTGATGGCCCTGATTCTTTGAACTCAAACTTTGATGGGTTTGCATGTTACTGATGGAGGAGCCGTGGTATCATCAGTTTTCAATTATGTTGCTCGGAAGGAAAGTGTATTGCTTGTTTTAGTATGGGATTATAGAGAAAGAAATGCTGTAGCGGATATTCTGGCTAAATCTGCTACTTTGGGCTAATTGAATGGATTGATGAATTCCCACCTTTTTTACTGTTATGTTAATGGAGATTTTCTGATTGAGGGGGGGGGGGGGAGGGTAGAGTAGTGGCCCTTCCGTATGCATGGCATAGTTGTACATCAATCCAGACTGTCCAAATTGACATCTCAATCATGGTTGGGTTATAGCCCAAAAATCACACTGAGAAGATGATAGTAACCATCTGATTTTGCCCTTGGAATTTGGACAATTCACTATTTTACTTTTAACCACCCATTTGATGGGCATCAATTGGATGGTTAGGATTGCTTGGTTTGTGTGATTTTAGAGATATGCTCCATCTACAGTGTGCCCACAAGTCGGATGCCTTGGATACCAGTACATGAATGCCATGAGTGAGGAGGATGAGTCTTCAACAAATCATAAGAACTTAGGCCCAAAAATGATAGAGGAAACATAAGATTCTTGACTTGAGGGTATGCACAGGATACTCTGTTTTTATTTTGGATTAGTAGGCCTAGGTCTATCAATTGCTGGTAATGTGATGGGTGGCTACGAAGGCTCAGCCCATTTCGGGCCGTGCTTGGGCTTAACTTACACAAGGGGGGCCAGCATAATATGCCACATGGATTATGTTCACAATGAGGTTTACTAGATCTACATGCGTGTGGGAACCTTGCTTGTCCACCCTCAGGCAGAAGTGCCAATATGAAACATGTGCGAGATCTAAGCCTTCCATCATGTGGGTTGCACTATTAGATCTCCGGTCCTAAAAATCAGGCCATGTGACACCTCAGGTGATTCATAGCACAAAAAACAAATGGATGGCCAAATAAAATAGTTATACTGTTATTCTGTTACTTTGAACATTTTGGCCCACCTGATGAGTGAAATGGCCTGATTCTTGAGGCATAAAATCTAATCTTGTTTCTGTTTAGTCACTTACGCTAATAAATATTTGTGTTGGATGGCAGTGAGGGCGCTGAACTCCATATTTCAGAGATTTGGTATTTCTTCTGATCCCGCTTGGAATATTACTGGTGATCCATGCACTGGAAGCGCCATCGACGCTACGAAGGTAGACAGCACCAACATCAATCCGGCCATTAAGTGCGACTGTACATTCGATAACGAGACCACATGCCACTTGAGGGAATTGTATGTGCACACTCTCATTCGCTCAAATTTCCATATCATGACATTTGATGGTCAGTGTGGATTAGGTGCTTTTAGTTTTCATGACTGAGTGGGCCACACTGCATCTATGCTTTGAAACAACAGTTGGGCCAGTCAACTACTGGGTGTGCCACATTTGATTTTGATGTCGAATCTGTAGTTCTAAAACTTGTTGATTTGACAAGATTTCAAGAGTCTCTTAGGAACTCACTTTTCGGTCTCAAATTGACAAGTCCTTTCGAGTTGGCTTGCTGGTTTGGTCAGCTTGACATGTCTCATGGTGACTCAAGCTGAATCACTCAAAGTGGGTTTCGAAGCTGCTAATGAAGCAAATACCTGTAATCACTGTATTGCAAACTGTGGATTTTCTTAGTTTGGCTATTTTATATTCCTTATTTATTCAATACTTATTTTTTAAATTTAATTAATTTTATTATTAAATATGAAGTCGAGTTAGATGAAGAGTCAAATGAGTATCATTTCGAGTTGAATTATTGAGCTTTTGAACTCTGGTTGAATGTGGACCATTATCCTTCTTTTCTGAACCTTTTTTTTTTTTTTTTTTTTCCTTTTTCCCTTTTTTGCCTATATAATGAGCACACGTGACTGATTTTAGGTGAAGGAACAATGCAGTGAGGCCCTGGTTGATGAACAGTACGGATCTTGTACATATGGCATGTGTGAGGTGGATGACCGGGCACCTATATATATATATATATATATATTGAGAAATTATGGAAATTTTATTGGGAAGGTGCCGACAGATGACAAAGAGTACAAGAAACAAAAAACAACCAGCCAACCCGAAACAACAATGAAACAACAAGCCCTTATAGCCCATGATACATTAACCTCACTCCCGGACAAATCCCCAAGATCTCCCTACAACCCACTCAGCATTATGAATGACATTACGGAAACATCTTCCATTTGTTTCCTTCCAAATTGCCCAAAGACCCACTAGCAGGCACAGCCACCTCGGACCTTTCAAATCCTTTCCCAGTGAAACTCCATGCCAAGCCATTAACATATCTCCTCTAGAACACGGCATAACCCAACGTACATTGAATCTGGAAAGGGCACCAAACCACACTTTGGACGCAAACAGGCAATGGATTAGGCGCCTATCCTGTTACTGACTACCAAGCCCAAACACGCAACTGGCAAAAAGCCCCCAACACCCTTGCTTAGATGGCTCCTTAGTTTTTGGAACCAATCACAGCTAGCACTTCACACATGGCACTTGTGTACAAGAGCTGGATCGTTCACTTTCAGGCCTCTACATCGATGGTCCATAACTTAAGACATTGAATGCAGATCCTACATCATTTATTTATGACTTTCTATTTTCAGTCCTCAAAGGTACAGCTACTATGTACTTGGGAGGCAAATTTACTTCAATCCAAACCATCCAAATAATGAACCACACTTCAGATGTAGGTCCATAATCAGATTGAATGGATTATTCTAATCTCTTATTTATCGGCATTCTTTTCTTGAAATTGGACCATTGACTATTTTCCATTCTAATCATCCATTTGGTGGCCTCCTTATTGGACAGTTATGATCATCAGTTCAGTGTGCTGTTGGGTTATGACTCATGTACAGTGGTTTTAGTTTTGCATTTCTTCGATTGATGTTCAGATATGCCACGCCACATTTTTTTGTGTGCGCTTGATTATCAACTAGGGTACATGTTGTCATGTGTACAGCTGTTGTGCACATGGTATGGATCATCATACTCTGCCAGCTTATCAAATGATCAAAATGGTACTTGACTGTTCCAACTGATTTCATGAAGATTAAGTCAAAGGTGCACATTTAGCACCATGTGCATATACGGGTACTCTCCAATGTGTTGAATTTCATGCATGTGGGGCCCATCCTTTCATGATCTAAATCGTTTTGTATAATGGGGCAGCAAATGGATGGGGAAATGAATTGGACTCTCCCAAAATTTGAAGTTTCTAACCCTTTTATATTGTGACCAACAAATACATGGTTGGAGATCCATGGCCCCTCATCAGGTGTCTCACTGCAAGCATTCCTGAACGCAAAAATTAGGTCAGTGCATTCATCAGGTTGGGACATGATGTGTGTTGAATATAGGCCGTTGGTCATGACTTTTCTATTCTTACATCTTCTCTTATAAGCGTCTCACATAATAGGATCACTCTGGACATGTTCATGGTGGTCTCCCACTAGTTGATGGTCTGGATCTCATGAACTTGTGCTCCGCCGATCGCCTCCCAAATCTCTCCTCACCATTATTGCACGGTGAACATGCATCAAACACTATACCTTGTTGAAATCATCAGCTCCACTATGGATGGAGTATAGGCACAAAGTCATATTGATTGGATGATACTAAGCTCTGTTTAATTGGCATCATCTATTGATTTTGAACCTTGACTATCTTTCACTTTAGCCTTTCATTTTAAGATCATTCATTTGATTTGCTTTCTGGGTAATATCCTATCTAAAGTGACACCTGCTATTTGGTCTGTTTGGATTGAACAAATATGTTTGTGACATGTACAGTGGTTGGCTGCATCCGTTGGTTCATCAATCATCAAACTCTGCTAGAGTATAATGTTTTTATATTCTTTGGATTGATTTCTTTCCTTTTTTTTTTTCTGCAATTTTTAATTTTCCAGGAAAATATATGAGTTGAACGTAAATGGGCAGATTCCTGAAGACTTATTGAATCTGACTTTCGTCTTTAATCTGTACGTATGGTTTCTCTACATTCTTGATTTGCAGTTTCCATCTTGAAATCTAACATCAGGCACATGGCACATTGATCTAGCAGCACTTATGTTGGACATGCAATAATTGATCAGTGATCAGGACACTCACTAGGTGGTTTCCACTGTAGTTGGATCACTGTCTTTGAGGCGTGCGGATTGGATGGTCCTACCTGTTTGAATGATGGACCGTTTATCTATTCACTCTGATCATTCTAGATGTTCTTTTTTTACTTTACATTTTCTAATCCATTGATTGTATGGTTAAGATTTTCCGATCAGTTTGATTTGTCTACCATGGTCCATTACACTGTAGGACTTGTCCAATTAACTGCCATTGTCATGGTCTATTGTGCCAGACACTTTTTTTTTTTTTTTGGTGGTTTCTCACATTGATAATCTCAGAGGATGGAGGCTCATTCAACTGTTGCATATTGCTGGGCCCGTCATGGATGGGCTACGGCACAAAATTTGTACTGGTTAAGTGATTCTAACTGTTGGAACAATGCACTTTTCCCCTGCAGAATGTAATCCGTAGGCTGTTGTTGTTTTATAACCATTCATTTACTGGCCATGAACTGACAGGATTTGTCTGTTGATGCATCTTGCACCATGCCCATCCATGGTGGGACCCATCAGATGAAATGGTTTTGGCAGCATTTGGTGGTGATTAAGGTGGGCCACTTATTGGGGCAGTGGGGTCTATGAGCTGTACCATTTAGTAAGTGGTGCAGCACTACAACGAGAATGCGAAGTGCACTGCCACTGATGCACTTTCCAATGTACTCATCCTCACGTGTTTTAATCTGCAGCATGTGTAAGGAATGAGCCATCAAGATGGACCCTATTGTGTAGATGCATGGGACAAAATCAAGATGGTCTACTCATCTAATTTACTGATGTGGTCATCAGGCAGCCCACATAATGAGCAGATAGGCCTCTTTTGGGCCAGGTGATCTGCATGGTGGGGCCAGTCCAATGAGTGCCTTTAGTCTGTCACATGTGTGCAATGTTGGCACATGTGAGCGACATGCAGCTGGAAAGCACTTTTGCCAGTGCACTTAGCAGGTCTCCTCCTATAACTCAGAAGGTCTGCCAAGGTATTGAGCAATCCAGACCGAGCACTTGATAGGCCACCTCACAGCTGGGACAGTCATAAGAAATCATAGTCCTCGGGTGTTTCTAAGCATTCTATGAATCTATCTAATCATTTTTTTTTTGGAGCCGTTGCTCAAAGATTTTCTCAACCGTCCAAAATTAGTGATTGATTGGATGGTAATGACTAATGAGTTTCCAATTGGTGCATTGTTTGGCTATAGCTCATCCCAAAGGTGGCCCGCATTTGGATGGTGAGATTCATTACCATATCAACCGATCCAATCACACCATAGAAAAAATGGACAACCATCCAAACATTTCTAAATCCATGTGCTGGCTTGGATTGGACTGATTTTTTGGTGTCCCATATTCATGATGGGGCTACCCTTCTAGATGGGTCGAATGCTGTATATACACCACAGTGCACCCCACAGCAGCTAGTACCACAAAATTCTCATCTACAGCTAGTTACTAAAGCATCATCTTCTTTTTCAGGAATATGGCCCGGAATTACTTAACAGGTCCATTGCCTGCATTCATCGGCAACTTAACTACCTTGCGATACTTGTAAGTCACTTTGTTCTTGAAGTATTAAAAGGATAAGTTCTGACCTACAACTCAAATCCCCCCCTCTCTCTTGTCCCTAAGGCTGATATACATAGGAATATGGCATGCCACCATACAGTGGGTTTTAACTTAAGTGAACATTCCTTGATTAAAAGCTTATTACCAATGTTTCATTATTACCAATATGGCGATTAAAGAATCTCCAACACGATCTACTATCTCAAGATCCTTTCAAGTGTGGGCCAGCGAATCATCGCCTATACATCAATTAGAGTTAGTTTATGCACTTGATGATGTGTTAATATTCATCTTCATTCTCTATGCTGCTAACATTTTTTCTTTCTTCTTAATCTTATCAGGAGCTTTGGTCTTAATAAATTATCCGGGACCATCCCAAAAGAACTTGGAAACCTTCGAAGTTTGATGTCACTGTAAGATATCCTTTGGTCTCATAGTACTTATTTTATCACATGAAAATGGTCTAACACTACATGATGCATGGATTGGCTACTACTGTTACAAGGAATGCTATAATGCAGCTCACCGTACAGACATGGCAAATGTATGTGATGGTGGGGACTGTTATTGATCTTGCCGGCCACCATATGCATGGGTTAATAGGCCAAAAATCATAGTGATTAGATGCCTCTGACCATCTGGATGTTGTTAGTTGAACTACGGGATGGGTCACGTTTAATGCACGTGGAGAGATTAAGGAAGAGAGAAGAGGAAAGAGAGATGGAGAGTGGCTGAGACTACATGCAGGTGTGCAAACACAGAGTGAGAAGGATAGAAGGGTTCAATACTAGGCGATCCATCCCAACTCTTTTCTGAATTTGTGGCCCACTCAAGCTGTTCGATCTCCATTTCTTTTTTGGATGACTCCCTAAAATGAGCCGGTGCAACAGATGTACGGAGTGGATGTCACAAATTCATCACAATGGGCCCTGCAAAGTCTTTAGTCACATGGCTCGTTAAAAAGAACATAAATACCCAGGGGTTGAGGGGCTACACAGATGAAAAAACCAAAAAGTTGTCCCTTTCCACGACTAATTATAGAGGTAAAATTGGCCAAATGTTTCTCCTGTTATATATTGTATATATGTGGACCTTTGCTCAACTGTTCCTTTTGTCGGATATTCAATAGATGCAACCACTACCCCATCCCTTGGCTTTGGTATATGGCCTATTGACGTGGTGGCCCACTACATCAATAATCCTAATCACCCCACTTGCTTACCATGTACCATGAGGAGGTTGCTGTGAAGACTTTATATGATGCATTCCGCATAATAGCATTTCTCAGATGTCATTCTTATTGTCGTTGTTACTATTACATAATGAGAGGAATCATAAGATGTGACCCAATGGAGTTGCAAGGTTTATGTGTGATTATGATTCTAACAAGTGGGGCTGATGGTTTGGTAATTCAATCATTGGTCTGTTGCATTCCACTGTGGATGGACCATGCTTAAAAGATCTCCTAGATTGGAAGACCTTAGCCACCAGTCTTGGGACTTTCTGCTTTTGAATGTGGACTGTTGCAGCATTTCTCTTCTTAACAGTCACTTTGTATGCCAACAATTGAATGGCTGTGATTCCCCTGTAGAGGAGATTCTTGGCTCATGGTCTATCCATGGCAGGACCCAACAGACCAGGGGCCTAGATTATTGAACCATGGGCCCTGCTTTCCAGAAATGCAAACCCACCGTAATACTATGCAAAGCCTTGGGTTGTGGAATACAATGCACAATTCTCTTTTAAAATGGATCTTTGATCTATACGATTATACAACAACTAATAGGATCATTTTATAAGGTTATAAATATGCCCTTGGATACCGTTTGTTTTTGTTCTTTCACATTTCCAATTACCTTTTGAAGCTTGTGTGATTGACCCATACCACTCATCTACTATGTGGTACATGTGTCTGAAATTTCAATATTTCTTTACTTTCAAATAAGCTTTACAGGGACAGTATAACTCGGTATGGCATTGCCTAAATGGATGTTTTTTGATAGATCATTCCTAAAACCTCCTATCAGTGACTTCTATATGTTGATTGGGTGCTTTGCTGCAGAATCCTTCTAACCAAGTGATGCTCCCGCTCCGAATTGCGCTTCGTACTCATGCTCTTGCTTCCTAACTGCTTATACTTGCTAACATTTTGATACATATGCTTCTCCATTCTTGCAACCAAATTTGTTGCTGCTTTGCTTCATGCTCCATATATTTGTAATTGGGTGTTAGATGCATCATGTCAGCAATCTTCGACATTTTACATGTTCCTAATGTTGAGTTGTATCTTCTTACCATTTACAAGTATACCGATCTGTTTTTTTTCCATGTGTTCAGGGGTTTGGATAGTAATGACTTCACTGGTTCTCTCCCCCCTGAGCTAGGGAATTTGGTCAGACTCGAACAGCTGTAAGTTCATATTTATTTTTCTAATTCCTTTCACCATGTGTGCATTTGGATGCTCTATTGTAAATCAATTCAATAAAGTGGAAATGACCAAGGAAGGGGCAGCACCATTTTTATTCATAAGACCAAACCCTAATCATGTGTCCATGTGTTTCAAGTTGGATTTGAAATGATTGTAATGGTTTGGTGATTTGGAGAGACTAGTCCCTCATTATGAGTGGGCATGGCTAGCCCCATGTTGGTCATTTCCTCTATGTCGGCTTGGTTATCAAAATTCATCTCTATTGAGCATGCAAATGCGTGTTTCATCCTCTCAAACAAATGCCATAAAATCTGTTGCAGATTTCGGTTTTCAAATCAAGGAATACATATATTTGGTGATATTATTTATATAAATTCTCTTTTAGAGTTCATTTGGTATGGCATTCTTCTTGTAAAGGATATGTGGGGAGGAGTACTTGTCTTCTTCTTCTCAATGATGAGACTGCAAGAGCAGACTTTCTTTTTCGTAGAAACTTTCTCAAGTGGACATTGTGTAGATGCAGCGGAGTTTATGTAGGCAACAGGTAGCCACACAAAAATATGCTATTCTAAGATGCTGTATCCAAAACAAGGTTACATGGATTGCATGTCTCTCCTGTTCGTGGTACATGAACGGGTATGCAATATGCTACTTCCTCCAACATGCGGTACACAGGTAGGCCGTATGGGTTGCTCCAATGTGTATATTAAGATTTAAGGGGCTGTTTGGTAGAAGCAAAAGTTCAGCAGCCCCTGTCTGGGACTAACAACTTGCCCAAGGTTTTTCTAATTTTTTTCTTTTCTTTTTTGTACCAAAATCAAGAAAAGCGAGAACTTGGTCTCAATTTTAATTTTGGAGAGCCTTTTTTGGTCCTAAAAAAACCTGTTGTGCTTCTCTCTATTATGTTGTGTGCCAAACTATTTGGTGGTGGTACACATGTACCACACGTGCCAATGTGTCATAACTGCCACCGTCCATCTTCAAGTGCCACAAATGTGATACAATCAACCTTCAAGTGCTTTTCACTTGCTGTATGTGCGAGACGTACCATTTCATGCATGCGATGAATATGCCATTCATGTGTGCTACCATACATCGTCAAGTGTATCACAATTGCCACCGTATATCCTCAAGCATCACCAAATGACCATTTTGGATATCCTGAGTCAATAGTTCATGAGAGTGAAGAGATTGAGAGGGATGATGTTGCCCATAGAATTCAAGCGGGGCAGAAGAAATGGGAATGTGCCTCTGGTTTTGTATGTGATCATCATGTACCACTGAAATTGACAAGGAAATTATATAGGATGGCTATAACACCAGCCGGCTTTATGGGACAGACTGTTGGGCAGTTAAGGAATAATGTGTCCATGGGATGAGTGCAGGTGAAATGAGGATACTGAGATGGATGATTGATTAGACAAGGATGGAATTAGAAATGAATGCACTTGAGGGAATTTAGGAGTAGCATCAATAGGTAACAAAATGAGGGAAAGTAGCATCCATAGTGTTATATTATATGTGTGCTATCGCCTAAATCAAAGTATAAACCTCAACATTTTGGATATAAATCAACATTTCAAATTAGTCTACAGTAAGAGTATATAACCAGAATTTTGGGCTTGTAGAAGTAGTGATTTAGATAGCAAATGACCTATAATCCTGATCACATGAATTGGAATGGAAAGGTAGGCATTTTGGTGGTTAGGTACATTAATCTAAAGTGCCCAACTGTATCCATACATGTATTGGTATTTACATACCCATACCATATTGAGAATCATGATGAAAGGGAGGAAATATAAAACGTTTGCCCGAGCAATTGTTTGGCTGAACAAATTGTACATGCGCCTTTGGCAGTCTAAACCACTCATGTGGTGGGTCCGTTAGACATAAGACACATCACTAATGTCCAGTGTTGTCAAATCGCATATGCGATTGCATGCGATCCCACAATCGCATATGCCATGGCATATTTTTCTTTTTCAAAAAAAAAAAAAAAAAATCTAAAAATTCTAAAAAAAAAAAAAAGAAGGAAAAACATTAGTACACATGATTGGATTGGGTTATTTTACTTATTTCATTATAGTTTGTGTGTTTCATTAAGTGATATATTTAATTCCTTATATTAGATAAATTTTAACAAAACAATCAACAAGCTACATTAAAAGATAATTAATTATTATAAACTTCGAAGAAAGAAATTTTAATGATAAATGGATAACTTGAAACAACTTACAACTTACAACTTACAACTCAATTTACAAAAAGTAAGCACAACTTATAAAATACAAAAAATAAACATAATTGAAATAATTGTAGAGAGATTAGAGTAAGAAAGAAAGAGGTGTAAGAGAGAAAGAGTAAGAGATTTAGAGCTTTGGAGTAAAGAATAGTGAAAATGGAGGGGATATGAGTTTCTCCAATTTGAAAAAATAAAAAATAAAAATAAAAATCTTGCCAGGCATTGGGAAATATGCGATCGCATATGCAGTATGCGATCGCATACTCGCATATGCGATCGCATATTTATCGCATACAAAAGTATGCCATGGCATACTTGCCAGGATCGCATATGCCATCATAACATATGCGATTTGATCAAAAGTATGCGCATATGCGATCACATTTGATAACAAAGCTAATGTCTTTGCTTTATGATCCTAACCATCTGATTTGATCCCCAATAAATGTGGACGGTTGGTTATAATTGTCCGCTTGTGCACCCCCAATTCTAAGGCTAGGATCATTTGAGAGGGGAGGTGTTTTGGCATGGCATATTCCATGTTAAGGATCACTTGATAATTGTTTGAGTTCGAGTAACCCAAAGGCGGGACCCATATATCTTCTTGGTAGAATATTTGTTGTTTCCTATGATCAATCGATTTTTTCTAATGCCAAGGAGCCTTAATGAAAAGGGTGTTAGGGACTTGACATCTCTACTCATTTTATGAAATTCTAGAAATCTTTGTGAAATGTTATCTACACCCACTATCTACTCACTCTTTCTACATTAGGTGACACAATATTTGGTGATAAGTGGTAACTATTGACAATCTAGAGGGTGTTAATTATTGACAACCTTCAGAAAAGGTCATTGGTGCTTCCCAACATTTGCGTGATGTGCATGAATGATGTGGAATCAATTAATCATCTCTTCATCCATTGCTTGTTCACTAAAAAGGTGTGGGATATGTTCCTAGCCCTTTTCAAAGTGTTGTTGGTTATGCTGAGGATAATTGGAGACCTTCTCATGTCTTGGCATGGGGGAGGGCTTGGGTAGCAAGGTTTGATAGTGTGGTGGCTGGTCTTTATTGCAGTATTATGGGTCATTCAAGGGAAAAGAATAGTTGGTGCTTCCACAATAAGATTGGGTTGGTGTTGGGGGTGGTTAGTAGGGTAAAGCTAAAAGTAGTGGGGTGGGCCTCTTGTTTAAAGGTTGTTGATGATTGCAATTTCTCTTTCTTGTTTGGGTTGTAGTTTCCTGTGCCTCTCTTTTGGGGCGCTTCTTTAATAAAAGTTTCCTTACCTTTCAAAAAAGAAAAGAAAAGGATAAAAGAAAAAAGAAATAAAACAGATTTTGTTACCTATAGTAGAATGAACGGCTGCTGTACGAATCATGGTGGGTGTATATAAAGGCACCCAATCTGCTATTTATTTGCCTTTTGTGAGCATTATCAAGTGGACAACCACTGCACAACCCAGCTTCTGCAGTCCTATTGGTACATTAGACATTCTGTACAACGACGCTCAGTCATCATTTGTGGTGAACAGGAATCTTTACACATAATCTGAGTGGGATTCATGACAAATCCCAATTTGATGTGCGTAGAGATTCCCACCCAATGTGAATGGACAAGCATTGGTAAATGTTGGACGTGCAATTCTATATTGTGCTATTGCAGTACACTATACCATGCGTATGGCACAAACATTTTGGTGCTCTTGCAGTGTACTGTATGTAGGATTGATCTTTTATTAATTTTTATCTCTTTGTAATTTCTCTAATCTCTCTCTCATCTCTTATCCCATGTAACTACTAACCAATATAAATAAAGGATGGAGGGAGGAGACAAACCACTTTACTTGTTCACTCTAAACTTCTTCATACCTTCAAATTCTGCATGATATCAGAGCCCGTTCTAGGCTAAATGATTAGGTATAAAAGCCCTTGGTGGCTTTATACTCTATCAATTCATGCAATCACAACCTTAAAAATAGCGGTCATAAAGGAGGACAACAAACCATATAGGGGTTATCGCCTTATCGGTGTCATCAATAAGAATCCAAGCATCATCACTGTCACTAGCATACCCCATAGGGGCCACCAGGGATGGTAGAAGAACTAGAAGTCCTCATAGCTAGGGTAACATACCCCATAAAGGGCCACAACTCATCAAACAAGACACAATTTGGGCACATGCATATCTAGTAGGCCTAGCCAGGCCCACTAAACATTCAAAGAGGCTAGCTGGGCTGACCAAACATCCAGTGTGGGAAACCGTGGACCATCTAACATCCAAGCCCAGAAAGGCTCACCAGTGTGTCCAACAGGCCCACTAGACATTCGACAAGGGTCAACTAGGCCCCTCAGATGCCTAGTTAGGCCTGCCAACGTGTCCAATAGGCCCATTTAAGCCCATCGCATGTCGAACATGCCCATTGAGGCCCACCAGTGTGTCCCGCATGCCCAACCATACAACAGAGCCAATCAGGCCTTCCAGATGTCCAAAAAGGCCCAACCAGGCCCTGAACACATCCAACAGGCCTAGCCAGACCTACCAGATTGGTCAATTAACCATCCTCAGCCTGCAAGATTTCTCTGCAAGCAACGTGTAATCATACTAGTACTAACGCACCAGATCCCATCAGAATTCCACAGTTAAGTGTGCTTCGGCAAGAGTATTACTAGGATGGGTGACCTCCTAGGAAGTCCTTTTGTTGCACCCCTCTTCCTTTTTCAAGGCATGTTTCAACATTAAGGCCTCGGGTTTGATCTTAACTTGCCTTATAAAAAAAGATTTCTTTGCAATCATTATGAGGCAATGTGAACTTTATTTAACTTCCTGTTGTCACTTGTAAACAAGGAATTTTTATGGCGGAACAAAAGGCTCAAGTTTCACAGGGGAACAACCACCTCGACCACCCAAGCTTGGTAATTACTGTTGTTAAACTAGAAAGGGGGGGGGGGGGGGGGGGGGGGGGGAGGGGTAACTTCCTGTTGTAGAATATTTTATGGCGGAACAAAAGGCTCAAGTCTCACAGGGGAACAACCACCTCGACCACCCAAGCTTGGTAATTACTGTTGTTAAACTTGGGGGGGGGGGGGGTGTTTCTCAGTCACCAACTTGTACATTAGAAGCAAAATAAACTAGGTTGTGGAACCAGAAATAAAAAGGAGTCCGTTGTGGACGATCCATTGCATGATGATTGGGAAATTGACAATCTGATAGTGACATCATGGCTCAATTTTATTTGTACCAACATCTATTGGGACAATTATTTTTAAAGATTGTAGATATTTGGATACAGTTGCAAGAACATACTCCAAACATGATGATCTGGTGCGAATTTATCAATTACATCGGAAATAAATAATTTAAAATGGAGGGGAACAATTATCAAAGAATATTTTGCTTCTTTGAGAGAAAAATGGGAATAGTTAGACAAGTGCCTGCCATTGGCAAGCACCCCTAACGAGAAAGAAATAGATAAAGCAAGATTTTCGAGTTCCTAGTAGGACCTGACCTTGACTACAAGCTACCACATATTCAAATTCTCCGGAGAGAATTCTCTCCTTCAATAAGGTCTGTGTACAACTATATTCACGGAGAAGTGCATGGAAAAACAACTGAAACTTATCATAATGAATTAGAATGCTTTCCTCCGGGTACAAATGCTAGATTTCCTCATGAACTCAATGGATCTAGGAAAAGTTCAGGACAGGTCTAAGTCTTCTGTTGAAAAAGACATACTCCAATGCAGTCATTATGGAAAAAGGAGGCATGCCAAACAATTCTTCTAGGGTTTGCACCCTTATTTATGCCCTAAACAAAAGAATACTGCTGGTAATGCTGCCACGGTAGAGGGGGAGATGTCTCATAATCTTGAGACTACCAAGTCTTCAACATCAGACCCAAAGGACAACGCCAAAACTATGATTGACTTAGAGCAACAACTGGCTGCCCTTAAAGCATCATTCAATTCTTCTCATAAATCAATGCAGCAGCGAGATAAACACCAACGATGTCTCTCTTTCTTGTCCTTCCACATCCTGGATTATAGATTCAAGTGTTTCTAAACCATGGTTTGCAAATTGGTTTTTGCATATCGAATTGTTCACCACCAATACAAGCCGATGCAGTCATATCGGGCAGTAAGTACTGGTAATCAGGCGATACATCAAACCTTGCTCTGACCACCTGACAGGTAAGAAAGATGGCTTTGTCTCCTATCCCCATCACTAATAGAATAAGACCAGCAGATGGATATTTCTCTATTGTTACAGGGAAAGGGCTATTGGTTCACTCCCATCTCTTTGTCATTTGGTAGAAGTTTCATATTTTCCATCAAATTTCTTATCTGGAAGTTCTTTTGCAAAACTATTGAATTGTAGTGTCACATTGTTCCCATCTTAGTATGTTATTCAGGACCCGAGGATTAGGAAGCAGATTGGTGGTGGTTGTGAAGAAAAATCAATCATACTCCCTAGAGATTGGAAAAATAGCACATGCATTTGTTTCTAAATCATCCAAAGATAGTAAGGAATTAGTATTGTTGTGGCATGCTCATTTGGGTCATTTTCCTTTGAATTCCTTCAATGATTGTTTCCAAATAAATTTGTTAACAATTTTAAATTTTAGTGTCAGTCATATTAATTATCTAAACATCGTCGAACATCCTTTTCACCTATTAAGCCAAGAGTTCTAGCTACTTCTTCATTATTCATTCTGATGTTGGGGACTTGCTCCAATCTCTCTCTCTCTCTCTCTCTCTCTCTCTCTCTCTCTCTCTCTCTCTCTCTCTCTCTCTCTCTCTCTTTCTCTCTCTCCCTCTCTCTATTTGGTAGTTTATATCATTTATCGATGTTTTTCCTCGCTTTACCCTAGATGTAGGAAAGTTACAGATGAGGTCCCAACTATTGTACAAATGTTTCATTAAATGGTCTAGAATTGATTTGAAAAGAATTATAGAAGTGTTCTGGTTTGACAATGCTCGACAATAACTACATCATGATCTGCAAAGATACTTTATTGAACATGGTATGGAGTCACAAACATAGTGTCTTTACATCCCCAACAAAATGCGGTGGCTGAAAGGAAGAATCGTCGTCTTTTGGAGGTTACTAGAGCTAGTATGTTGGGAATGACCACATAAAACATATTAGGGGGTGTTTGGCGCATGGCATTGGGAATGATTAGGTGGGATGGGATTCAAAAAACATAATTGTTACACATGGCAGGGATTGTCCCCTGTTACCATGGGATAAGCTTAATTCCATCTCCCGTTTGTAATACGGTGGTACATTGAATGGATATACCCACCATCATTTGAAACTATTAAGAATAACATATATGTGTTATATCTAAACCGTTCATTTGTTTTGTAACCTCATTTTATGGCACGTGCCTAAAAATGAGGAAGATCCAAAACTTATGTGGCCCCAAAGAAGTTTTCAACGGTAAGTATTCAATCCCCGCTGCTTTCTATGGTGGGGTCCACTTGAGCTTTAGATCTACCTGATTTTTTGGCCCATGCTCTAAAATGATCTCAAAAAATGGGTGGACGGTGTGGATATAGCCCACACATCATGGTGGGACTTGCACAACTTGCTAACATTGAGTGGAATTGGCATGGGACCCAATGCAATTCCATCTGATCTAATTCCAAGCTTTTCCATTCTTCCCAAACATGGAGTGGAATTGGCACGGGACCAAATGCAATTCCATCCCACCTAATCCCTTCTAATACCATGCACCAAACGCCCCCTTAGGATGAAACAATTCTTATTGCTACTTGCATGATTAGAATGTTAACCTCGATGGAAAGTACCCATTGAAAATTTATTTTTTCTTCTGCCAAAAGTTTTTGGATGTACCTATCATCATCTTAAGAATCTATCTTCATTCTTCTGTATAATATACCTGTCATCTCTTTTTGTTAGTCCCATTCATCGTTAATCCTCTTTAGAGAGAAGTTATGATGGAAGTGATGACAGCTATTGAGTAGTAGGGAATCTGGGATTTGGTTGAATTGCCAAAAGGAAAGCATGTTGTAGGCTGCAAGTGTGTATTAACCATCAAGAACAAGCCTAATGGTTCCATAGAATGATACAAGACCTATCTCGTGGCTAAAAGATTCACTTAGCAATATGGAATCAATGTCAAAATAAAAAATAAAAAATAGCACCTATGGCGAAATTGAATTCAGTATGAGTTCTTCTGTTAGTTGCAGCTTCTAGAAGTGGCCTCTTCATCAACTTGATATAAAGAATTCATTCCTCCATGTGAGCTTCGGGGAGAGGTTTATGTGGCTAGTTGTTTGAGTGTGTATCTTTAAGGGGAGAGGGACAAAGTTTGCTGACTAAAGAAGTCCACTAGGGATTAAAACAGACCCCTAGGGCATGGTTTGAAAACTTCAATAATGCAATAACATAGTTCAGACTTAATATTTCAGCGAAGTTCCTTAGACCACTTTGTGTTTGCTAAAAAGGTATTACAGTGCTACTATCATCACAGTAGTATATGTGGAAAACATTGTTTGTCATCATCATCATCATCATCTTCATCTAAGCCTAATCCAAATTAGATGGGATCGAGAACGACATTGGTCCTACAGGGGACAATAATATGGATATTCAAATGGTCAAATTATATTTGAAAGAGGTGTTTGATATAAAAGATCTTGGAACTTTGAGATACTTACTTGGGATTGAAGTTTCTAGATTATGGCATATTAATCTCTCAAAGGAAGTTATTGATCTTCTTACTAATTGGGGTGTGCAAGGAGCAATGCCTGTAGTTTCTCCTATTGAAGCTAATCACCAACTTTATGAGGAATGTCATAAATGCATGGAGATCTAGGTATTTATCAATTACTGGTTAGAGACTCGACCAGGGATTTTGTATGCAATTAGTATGGTGAATTAGATCATGCATGCTCTTTGTATTCATAATCTTGATGTGGCATATCACATTCTTCAACATCTCAAGTATTCTCCTAGAAAAGTGTTGTTACATTCTAACCATGATAATTTGGATGTTAGTGGCCATTGTGATGTTGAGAGGGCAAGGTCATCCAATGACAGGAAGTTGACCAGTGGCAATGGTTACTGCACCTTTATAGGAGGAAACCTGTGGCATTGAAAAGCAAGAAGCAGTGTGTGGTTGCTATCTACTGAAGTTGAGTAGAGAGTAGCAGATTATATGGCTCCAGTCTCTTCTTCAAGAAATGGGATTTGAGTCTAGCACACCCATTCTTCTCCACTATGACATTTAAGTTGGCCATACGCATTGCCAACAACTTGGTCTTTCATGAATGGGCCAAACAAATAGAAGCTGATCATCACTTCTTTTTTTTTTTGGGAAAAAGATGACAGGGAAATTGTAAGACCCGAGGCCCCGACATCTGGTTCATACACTGAATAGCCATTGACTATAGGTCCATTGGCCCCGAGAATACTTTGACTTGATCATAATGTTGTTCTGTTATCGAGCTGCAAGTTGCATTTCAACCCGATGTCCGAATTTTAATATACAGACTTAAAATTAAACAATCTGAAAAATGACAACTATGTCTTTATTTTATCTGGTGGTGGGCCATCATCGAGTTTTCAAAATCTGTTAGGTCCGAGAGCCTAACCATTGTGACCGTAGTCGAGTTATGGAATTACTAGCGAAAATGGCATGTCAATATGACACCCGGATTTTAAGTTATGAATAGATATGCACATGTATATTTTGATAAAATAACTCAAATGACCTTGATTTTTTTAAATAAAAACCCTTTTTCAAGAACCTATTTCCAGCACTCTCTTCTAGCTTAAGTTTGAAGTTGAGAAGAAGAAGAAGAAGAAAAGGAAGTAGAAGCCGAGTTTGAAATCCAATCCTCTGATTGTTACAGGTGAGTGCATAGATTAGGAGCACGCATATATGTGCGCTAGATTACTTAAAAGCCCGATAGAAGAATAGATTTTCTGATTTAGTTGGTTAGGTTATTGCTGAATTTTCATTGAAAGCCTTATAGAAGAACAGTTTTTCTGATTTAGTTGGTTAGGTTATTGCTGGATTTTCCTTGAAAGCCCTATAGAAGAATAGATTTTTTGATTTAGTTGGTTAGGTTATTGTTGGATTTTTTGATTTAGTTGGTTAGGTTATTGCTAGATTTTTTGATTTTGTTGGTTATATTTCCATCGGTTTCTATCTTTGTCCCTTACAAAGTCCGCCCGCTACCTGTTTGACAAAATGTTTGAAAGAGTTATCCTTCCTCATTTTTGGTGAAGTTAACTCTTGAGAAAAAGTATGCTTGTGGCATGAAGTCTTATAGCGGAATGAATCCCGGATTGGATTTAGATTGGCTAAGTCATGTGCATATCATATGCATGCTTCATAGTTGTTGTATCATTATATGATTGAGAGTGAATGATTCATATCATGGTATGGTGATCATAGTGGGTTGTGTTGCGACACACGATGTGTCTATGATTCGTATATGAACCGTCTAGATACAAGATGCATTACATGAGACCCCTATGAGGAACTTAAATTCATGAGGAGACCATATGAGGAAGGTCGTCCTATGCTTGCCTTGAAAAGCATAATTATTGTGCTTGTGTGTGGACTTATGCATACAGTGATTGTAAATGTGATGAACATACTTTGTTATGACTTGAGTTGGACACCACACTGGAAATGTGTAATTCAACAGGACATGATTAGATGGTCCCTGGGTGAAAGTCCCTAAACCCCGATTGGTACCATTGGGAGCAAACAATGCTTAGACCGGGTGTAAGAACAAAGCGTTGGAATGTTGAAATACCAAAGTAAGCGGCGACTCCGACCGACGCGTGTCGATTGGTTGAAAGGTTTGACTTGACCTGCTTATGGGCAAGCAAAGATAGGTTGTGTGTGACGAGCTTGTAAATTGTCCGCTATCGTTTTGCCAGGTAACTTATGACTTCTCGCTGTTAGGCAAATAGTGAGGTTCAACACAAGTGGGTTAGACTAGTTTGGCCCAAGAATTATGTAGTCCCACCTCTGTAGTTGACCATGGTGGAAAAGCCTGTGCAAGTGTGTAGCAATCATATGCGAGTCTCACCTCTGTTTTAGACCTTAGTGATCCAATTGGGAAATGTGGAAATTTTGGAACATGGAAAGTGGCATCATGCGTTGTACCTTTATTTTATTATTATCGGCCCAGTAGGCCTGTGCATGATATGAGCATGACATGAAACATGCATTTTCACTGCACACACACTCACTAGGCTTAGTAGCTCAAGGTTTCCTTTCTATTTTTTTTTTTTTTACAAGTAAGAGTAGGGAGCTGCAGGAGTAGAGGTTATAGACTCCAGTTGTCCTTTTTGTTTTGTACATATCATTGTATATATATATTTTTTGTAGTACCCTGTACATGTACAGCAGGTATAGTAAATGTGACATGGTTTATGTTTTGGTTTTGCCTTGATGTGCTCAGTTGTACACAGTAACACAAGTTGAATATGATGAAATTTTGAGAAACGATACGTATGTGTCGTCTTTATTTTTAGAAATCCTCCTTGTAGAGCCCCGCTTATGGGACTTAGTATGCGATAGTTGAAAGCCCCAAAATCGGAGTTCTATAGAGGTTGTCAACCAAAATTTGGTGTATAGTAATCAAGGATTACCAACACTAGATTTAGGGTCGTGACAGAAATTACTAGCCATGCCGTTCATCCAACCAAAGGATCTATTAGGCAAAATCTCTGTGAAGGCTTCTAGGGGTATTTTGGGCTAGCATCTTACTTATCAATTGGCTTGAGGGTGAGTGTTAGAAGTGTACCTGTATTTGTTGCTCCTGCACAACACCATACTATTTTGAGGTTTAGGGGAACCTTTGAGGTCTCCCTAATTACGAGAGAAGGGAATGGGCCAGCGGACAGGATGGCCAAAGAAGGAAGTTGTAGTCAAGGGAATCGGTTTTTCAGGGCGGCCTCCGACCTACCTCTCCTTGTCAGGGGCCTGTATCTGTTAGATAAGGCGGGATTGGGGTCTATTAGAGAACTTTAGGGGTTTTTTGTGTATAGGAAATGATGGGCGGGCCAGCCTTTTTTCGAGCTGGAAACCGCCCGAATAGTCAGAGTCATGTAATGTTTTATGAGATCAATGGAAATAGTTTTATTAAAAAAAAAAAAAAAAAAAAAAAAAAAACTATTCTAAGGCACCCAACAGTTCGGTGCTCCTGTAGCACACTGTATCTAGCGTTTATCTTTTATTAATTGTCGTATCTTTTTAATCTCCCTCATCTCTCTTAGCTCATATCCATGCAACTACTGAGCAATATTACTAGAGGGAGGGGGGGATACGAACCAACTCACTAATTCTCTCTCAACTTCTTCATTCCTTCAAATTCTGTAGTATCCAATCTTTTGGGCAACAATTGGAGCACGTGATCTTTTCCTGATACTCTAAGCATTGGCAGTGGATCGCCCCTATATAGTTTTCAAAGTTTTCAAACCCCTATATATTTTTCAAAGTTTTCTAAACGAATGAAGAAATCACTGAGAAATCTTACGGTCAAATCCATGATCTGTTTTCACTTTTACAGTTACATTGATAGTTCTGGACTGACTGGTGAAATTCCTTCAACGTTTGCCAACCTAAGAAACTTGCGGATCTGGTAAGCGATTGTGATTATACCATTCTTTCAATTCATGAAATTATATTACACCAGAATTTACATGGAGGTTCTTTGGTTTCAGGCGGGCATCAGACAATCAGTTCACGGGCAAGATACCTGACTTCATTGGGAAATTGACAAATCTTACCTCTTTGTATGATATCGTTATAAGATTTCCTTTTATCTTCTCCACTTTTTGTGCTTTTGTTATAGAAGGCCTACATCACACTATGAAAGCGGTGCTCCCAGCTGCACAAGCTGCTACATGTTGACTGACTAACATATTTAGCTAGAGTACCTAATCACCTTTATATGGATAGGAGTCCTTGGTCACTATAAACAGATTGCTAATCTGGATTTAAACCTCCATGCCGTGTTTATATTCTCTGTAGGTCCTACTTGTCACATTGTATTTGGATTCATAATGGAACAAATGATAGCTGTAGTTTCTAACTATAGAGAGGAGAATCAAATCTCTTCCTCGAATTTGATTTACTTTCCATGTATATGTTTTACATCTCTATATAAACCTTATTGGGGTAAAGCAATGTAGAGGAGAAAATACAAAGGAATTCTCCAAAACTTATCTTTGTTATCAGCGAACAGCTGTGACTATTAAAAAATGATATTTTTTCTTGAAACGCCATCTAATCATTTTTTAAGGACATTCACTAATGGATCCAAACCTAGGAAACTATCTTTTTGTTTAATGAATTCAGGACATCTCTTTTAGGATAAACATTATGTTAATCCCCATAGGTGGAGAGTCTGATGATGTTTCTGGTATTGCAGCAAAAGGAGGTGTTAGTTTGTCGATTCTTTATATCAAGAATACATACCCGGTGATGTCAAAATCCCACGATTTATAATTTGAGTCGAATCTTAAGCAAAATGATTTGAATTGCCTTTCATATGAGTTCTATGATTTGAATCCTACGGATTACAATTCAAATCCTGATTTATGATTCAAATTATACTTGTTTTTTTATTTTTTCTCTCTATTTTAAGCGTCACTTGGCTTTCATTTATTTTTAAATTTGTGGGGGCTTTAAGAATCATTTAGAAAAACCCTTTCAAAGAAAAACGAATCATTTAGAGAAGGTAAATTATTTTATTTTGTTCTTT
Organism: Magnolia officinalis; assembly: GCA_021015155.1. Taxonomy (NCBI): domain Eukaryota; kingdom Viridiplantae; phylum Streptophyta; class Magnoliopsida; order Magnoliales; family Magnoliaceae; genus Magnolia; species Magnolia officinalis. Next base: position 53,351,690 of record JAJHSJ010000017.1, on the reverse strand, counting down.
CTAAGAGATTAATTGATATATATTCTCTGCAATGTTAAATCCTAGATCTTTTTTTTTTAATGGTAAATATTCTCTTCAATGTTAATTCCTAGAGTTTTTTATTATTATTTAATTTTATGATTTCTTACTTCTTAACTGATCGAAACACCAAATTAATGTGTGACTTATCTGGAATGTTTTGATGGATGGTTACGATCGTGTTGACTTATGTATTGTGGAATGATAGTTAGAAATCCAAATATCTTTTTTCATCGGTCTATGGAATCAAATGCTGCTTTTCCAATGCAATTCTACATAAAAAAGGTCACAAGAACATAAATTATTAAAGGGTCCTTGTGTGTTTTATAAGGAAAATTTCTTGAAAGACAAAAAGAAGAAGAAGAGGGAATGATAAGAATCATTTAATTTTTAAGTAATACCATGTCATGAAAGTGTTAAAGTTTTTAATTTTTATTTATTTATTTATATTTTTAAGAAAACATATCAAAAAAATCTCATGATATACGATATGATTTGTACAAGAACGATTTTGACAACATTGTTCATACCCGTTATCTTTTTTGTGTGTGTCATATTATTAATATTTGAAAAGTGCCTAGCAAGCTCATCTTGCATTACATGCTAGACAAGGGGGTTAGTTTGTCGACTCTTTATATCAAGAATTCATACCCATCTTTTTTTTTCTTTTTTTTTTTTTTGTGTCATATTATTATCATTTGAATGGTGCCCAACAAGCTCGTCTTGCATTGCATACTAGAGATTTTGAACTATTTGAAAATTTCCTTTCATAGATGACGCACAATAATTGGGCTAATGTGAATTATTGTGCACGAGTGTGTTAGCATGTCAGTGGTGTTTGGTAAACATGTATTGGTGAACTCCCACTGTTCCTTGCAAGCAACTACTTGAGCATGCCCTTTCCTCTTTTGTTCCGATGGTGTAATAGTCGTGTGCCTTCATGCTTCGAGATTTTCCTGACAACTACCCCTCCATGACCCTACCTTGCTTGCTACTCATTGAGGCAAGCGTGTAACAGTTGGACTGGGCTTGACACTGGGGTGATTCATGCTAGCATGTTAGTCATGTAAATGCGAGCCTCTACAATCTCCAGTTTCAAGAGACCATTGAAAGAGGAAGGTTGATGTTTGGTGGGCAGCCAATCATATAAGATGAACCCAAATAGGATGATAATGTTCATGATGGAGGAAGGAAGGTAGCAAAACTAGGGTTGGAGAAACCCTAGCTTTGATACCATGTTATTGGAGAAGAGCATGAGAAGGGAATTTGGGGAAATTTGATAGTTAGAGAGCTAACAACCTCCATAACTATTTTATTAAGAAAACAGTATGGTGTCCTGAGGAAGCACTGAAAGTAAAATATACAACAATTATTTCTTTCTAACACTTCTAACTCTGCAGTTAATTCTTCATGCAGGCGGCTTCAGGGGAACTCCTTTGAGGGTCCAATACCTTCTAGTTTATCTAATTTGACCTCATTGCAAGATTTGTGAGCATTTATATTCCTTGGTGATTCTAATTCTTAAAATATTTTTGGGCCATTACCTCTCTTGTTTTGCTGACTTTACATTATAATTATACAGGCGAATAAGTGAAGTATCCAATGGGGGCTCTTCATTGGCTTTTATTAAGGATCTGAAGGATTTAAGTATCTTGTAAGATCACATGGTTCTGATAAATGTATCAATACAATAAAGTTTTATTTATTTATTTTATTTTATTTTATTTTATTTTAAATATTAGTCTCTTCATTTTATGAGAGTTGGAATGATGTTTCACAAGCGTTTTTCATGTTTTCTACAGAATCTTGAGAAATAATAATATTTCCAGTATTATTCCATCCAACATTGGAGAGTACCTTGCATTGAGGCAGCTGTAAGTCATTCCTGTTATGTGTCTTGTGGCAGTACTCTATAATTTTCAATTTGTTGGCTGAGTTATTAGATCCTCTTGAGTAGGTGGGGCCAATGCTTCAATCAAAATTCTCCCAGATCAGACAATCCTAATCCCTCAATCAGCTGCCTTTTTTTTTTTTTTTTTTTGAAAGAAGTATTGCAACAATCTGCATACAGTGGGGAAAGGGACAGATATATGGCTATGATGTTTCAATTTAAGAGTTCTTTAACACATCCACCATTTGGAGTTGAACCCATCAGACCATTGAAAGTTGAAACATTGGCCCCATTCACACAGTTGTGGCCTGAGGATCATATATTGATACTTTATGCAACACATCTCACGTTTGTTATTTCCACCATTCTTATTTTTGTATACTGGTAGGGATTTAAGCTTCAACAATTTCAGTGGCCAAATTCCAGCCTCTCTCTTCAATTTGAGTTCTCTCACTTACTTGTAAGAAACTAATGTGCATTGACCGTTGAAGATCCTAACATAGAGAAATGATCCGGTGCTCTCAATGCGCTACAAGTTATAGTGCTCCTAGTTGCATTAGGACATTTGGGCAGTACAATAATCTGGAGTATTCACTGAGTTCAGAACCCAATTTTAATGGGCTACCACCTAAAAAAAAAAAGAAAAAAAAAAACCAATCAGATGGTTCAATCCATCAATAAGCTGGCCTTCTTTTTGGTGGTCATTCATTTCTAAGGGGATAATTAGGATGCCTAATAAAAATGATGCTTTAGAAAGAAGGTGATCCGTGATGGTCCCCAACTAATGGATGTCCCGAATTGTTGATTGGACCTATATTTACATTAAAAAATAAATCTTGGCCCATCTTTTTATAGGCTATTTGATCATATGTGTATAATTATCCAATCGGTGTGATATCCGCATGGTAGCCCGTAACATGTGTGCCATATCTAATGGACAGCTCGGACCAAGTTGTTGAACTTTTCAAGTGGCCTGAAGCAACTAGGACTACTATAACTTTTACTGGATCATTTAGCCCTAACATATAGCCTGTACTTGATTTATTTGATCTAATCTTTTGTTGGTTATCTTCTTAATGTGTAGATTTCTTGGAAACAACAGGTTATCTGGTACACTGCCTACTCAGAAAAGTTCAGGGCTCCTTAATATGTATGTATGATCACTATGCTAGCCCTGGTGCAGCTACTCATGACCTCCCACAGATGGCAGGTGGGCCCCACCATGTATGTCTTGTGGATGAAAAATCTGGCTGGTGAAAAAGTGGGTCAAGAATAGGCGTTAAATGTGGTCTGCCAGCTGATTTCTTTTGACCGTCCTTTAATTTTTTTTATACATGTGTGGCCCACCTGATGTCGCATGTTTCTCTGATATTTTATTAACTTGGTGGTCTTGATTATGTTTACTCTTTTAGGAAATTTCTTTGATCCTTATTGCATATTGTTAGATCTGTTGTTGCTTTTTATAGAAGATCTGTTCCTTTCAGCAATTTTATTCAATATGCTTAAAGGTACATGAGGAATTATAGAAACCTCAATCCAAGATTTGCACGATATACTTCATTTTTCAGTTTGTATGTTTGGGGGCCATCGTTCAGTGATCCAGACCATTTATTCCATCGGGCCCATCCATGGATTGACCATTGCCCAAAATCTCCCAGATTGTAATATCCTAGCTCCCAATCTTTTCCCTTCTTTCCGTTGAATGTGTAAAACTGCTGTATTTGTTTTCTTAGCAATGTATTTGCAAGAAACAAATTGAAATGTTTAGGTTGTGATTCAGGATACTTCTACGAAATGGCCCATCGATGGTGTTGCCCGATAGGCCAATACTCTGGAATCTGGATCATTGAAACAGGGCCCTACTACAAACCGAAAACCCAAGTGTTCTTTGTGTAGGATCATATAATTCCTCTCTTCTAAGATTTCATTCTTCACAAGTCCACTAATTTCTTTTTCATCTCTAACAAAAAGGATACCATTTGTTATCCACTCCATTCTTCATTATAACCTCTTATCCATTGTGGCTGCAGAGATTTGTCATACAATGAATTATCAGGAAGCTTTCCCTCTTGGGCCAGGGAAGCAGGTTTACAACTGTATGTCTCATCCTTCTCATTTTCATTTTTCTAGTTTGATTCAATCCATTTTCATCTCCAAGGACTGATTTATCATACAATGAATTATCGTACTCTGTTTCTTTCTTCTTATAACATAGAGAAGTTTTGCCTTTGGCACATTTATTCAAGCCGGACCATCATTGCACAATACATGTCATGTGGGGGTGGTGGATCATATCCGTGGGTGGACCGTGGATGAGAATTATATAAAAAGACTACCCAATCCAATAAAAATGGTGGTCTTTGAGTGGATGATTAAAACAAAAGTGGATTCGATTGGAGAAACCAATGTCTAGGATCATTTCTTCACAGTGGTTTAATAGTGGCCATCTATGGAAAGGACCCAACTAGATGGATGATCTAGATCCCACCCTTGTTCTCATGCTTAGTATTCCGTGTTGATTGTGCCTTCCTAATCCATTGTGGCAATCTATAAACATGGTCTGGATTGTATTCAAACTTTTTATTGTTAGTACAAAACATTCAATTACGGCCTGTTTGGATACCACCAAATAAGTTACTTTTTCTACTTTCAGCAGTAGATAAGTGACTTTTTCAGATAAGTAAGTTTGGTTTATGATTAGTTACAAGTAACTTTTTTACTTAAAAGTATGTCATCACTTCAGTTAATTTTTTTAGCCTTTCTACTTTTCATAAGTTGCTGAAGAGAGGCATCAAGAGAGACGAGAGAGAGGAGAAGCTGATAAGTATGTTGTTTGCCAAACATACTTATCTTCTTAAAAGTAGAAACTAAGATAAGCTACTTGTGGAATAAGTAGCTTATCTTAAGCAACTTATGATCCAAACGCCCCCTTAGTGACTTTTGGCCCTTTGCCAGTAGTTCAACCAAACTTGCCTATAAAATTGGTCGTCTTTTTCATAATAATCTTGTGGTAGCCTTATCACTGTATTGGGCACCCAGTATTCTACCGAGTCTCTAGGCAACTCTATACACATTCATATGATCACAATTCACAACTGCTGACCTGGAACTCTTGAAGGTTATACAACCTGTGAATGATGCAAGCTCCACCAAGTAGATGACCAAGCCCTGCAATTAGACCGTTACACTCATCAGGTGACCCTCACATGTACATTGAAAGGGGACCAATAACAATTATTTTTAAGCTGTCCATCAGTGTTGTACATGTGTGGCCCATCTGATGATTCGGCCTGATTTGTACCACATGATGATCCACATGGTGTGACCTGCCTGATGCACGGCTCAGATTTCGGTTTATATGTGCATGTGGAGTGGCATTTCTGAGGCTTAGAAAAGATCTGAGTGCCTAACTGCCTATAATAGTGGCACTGATTAGTAGCTCCTGGTGTTTTGTGTGCAGGAACTTGGTGGCCAACAACTTTGTCCTTGATAATTCTAACAGCAGGTTTTACAGACTTCAACAAAAATTTTCTTTCTAATCTTTGGGGAGTTTTCGTTTTGTTGCGCTTGAGGTTCCATTCCTTGGCTTATGATGGGGCATCCATGATGCCTAGATTGAGATAGAGTCAGATAATCTAAACCATCCATCTAGTGGGCCATGCACAAGATACAGTGATGGGACAGCTACTGGCTGCATGAGTTTTCCATGTTAATTCTGGACCATAGAACATTTTTGTTTTCTAACTCCCTATTTTGGAGGCGACTTATCAGATATATATATATATATATATATATATAACTGTCCAGCTGATGTGTTAGTTACCCAGAAGCCCATCTATGGCAATGCCAACGGTTCATATCATCTATCCAAGGGGTTACATATGCCCATAAGGAATTTGCCAAGGACAAGATCCTCCAGCGTGATAGATCAGGGCAACAACCTCTTTATCTTATAAAAGCCTTTGCAAAAATATAACTGCACATAGATACCAGCTTCACGTGCATTTGTTGTATCTATATTGTGGCATCTTCCGTGGTGCACTTGAGATCATCATTACTCTATTTGTTCAGATGAATACTGGTAGATGTGGGCGTCATAGAATGCATGATATGAGTATGAAGACACTAGTGTATATTTCAGGATATTGATTTTGTGGAACACCATTTGGATGGGCCATATCCCAAAAAGGGGATTGGACTGCGATAGGCATCCATGCAATAGTAAAAGAGAATTGTTCACCTAAAACAGAGAAATGGTTCACCTTCATGAGAACTATCCGATCACTAACACATAGGCCCATGGTCTGTCCACATGGTGGTCCACTAGATCAGCCTTCCCTATCAGAATACATATTTGCCATGTATATGGTGAAAAGGGAACTTCCTACTACTATGCTGCACACATCATAATAGAATTTCATATCTGTTAACGGCTTCTCAATACATGATTTTTCTGCATTCAGTATTTTGCCTCGAGGGTTGAATTGTCTTCAGCGAAATTTCCCATGTATCGGGGTTTCCCACGCTGTAAGCCATCTTTGTTCTTCTCCTTTTCTTTTTAAAGATGGATATGTATGATCAGATGGTGATGCTGACCGCCTACCTGAGGTACCTTTATGAGGTATGTATTTGGTTGGCTGCACCATCTGATCATGATCTGAAGAATCATTGTTCAGCCTGTTAGACTAGTGAGTAGTGATGCTGTTCTTTTGGCTTGTGTAATGTTTGGCCTTTTCTTATCTTTTAGTTCCCAGTCTATGATTGCATTTTATTCCTTACGTAATTCATGTATTCTGTGGCATTGAAAGGGAAAATTACAAAAGAGTGCTTCTTGTAGGGTGCATTTGGTTGTACTAAATATGATGAAACTTGGTGCAACCAAACACAACCTTATAGAACAAAGATGCCAAAAATGTTGGTGTTGGCTGCCTATGTTGTTGTAATTGTACTTTCTAAATAAGGATCTTTTGTTCATCAAGAATAAAATAAAATAAAGGGATCGAAAAATGCATGCACAATGAAAGTAGCAGTACGACACATACAACACACATGTAGAGGTAGATGAACAGTGAACCTTATCCCAAGTAATTGGGTTCGGCTACATGAATTCTTTTATGCCATTCCACTCTATCAAAGGTCATAACTTCAGTTAGGCCAACCTTTTCTTACTTCCTCCACCCACGTCCTTTTGGGCCTTCCCCTTGCCCTTTTAGAGCCTTCAACTTGTACCAACTCACCCTTTCTAACTGGCACAGTTCTGTCTTTGTTGCACATGACCTAACCATCTTAGTCTACTTTCCCTCATCTTATTAGATGTTGGTGCTACTCATAAATACCCATGCTTTCATTTCTAATTCTATCCTTCTCTTGCCACTCGTCCGTCTCAACATCATCATTTCAGCTACACTCATTCACCATCATCATCATCCTATGAACTTAATTAAAATGGTAGAAATGCTCCTAGCTGAAGTCATAGAGACATTCAAATTACATAAATATACTTCCTATGTTGGAAGTCCTGATGAAGATACAGTGACATCCAAATTACCTAAACACCCTTTCCTATGTTAGAAATCCCTTCCAATGTCCTTTTGAAATCCATAGTTCGTGACTCCCCATAGATTGATTCCTTAGTAAAATTGTCCATCGGTACTTGTGCTATATATAATAGGGATTATAAAATTATACAGTTAAATCTTTTTTTTTTAAAAAAAAAAAAAAAGAGAAAAAGATTATACTATTGAAAAATAATTTCATAAAGGCCCTAAATTCGGACACTAGCAAAAGCTCCATTTGAAGTGGATGAAAATGCCCTTACTCTCACTTATTATAACTTGTAATGGGTTTCAAATGAAATATTAACTCTGGGCCAAGGTATCGCAAAACGGTTATGTAATGGCCATTATGCATTACGGGGTCGAAATGCTCATAATGGCTATTGCAAAAGAAAAAGGCCTGTAATGGTCCTGTAATGGCCCGGAAAATAGTTTTTTTTTTTTTTTTTTTTTTTTTAAGGGGGGCCATAATGACCGTTACAACTCATATTGTATTGGTATGACGATGGCCTTACAGCCACCGTTACCATTATAGAATACCTTGTTTTTTGCTGCTAAAAACATTGATGGGTTTAGCCCTAGAAAACCAATGTTATACCCTTTATACCTTCGTTTATTATGTGATGTACTCATTTATTAGCATCATTAATGTGTGTTGAACATGAAAATCATATTATGTGAATGGGTTAAAGAGATGGATTCCTCTATTTGTCCATGGGAGCTTGAGATTGGGGAAGAGTTGTGGACAATGGATCTCAGTATCTTATTTAGCCATGACAAATTAGCAGGTTGTTTGACAAATCTGCGGTATTCTTATGTTGGTCATCCTATGTGAGGGACCGACAACAAGTCAGGATAGAAGGTATCCACCATCGGCCATGACGATGAGTTGGTGTGCCTTGGCCTGACCTCACATAAGAGTGTGAGCGTGCCATGGATTCGAGCTCCTAGTTTGGACCTATTGGACGCTTAGATTGGAAGGATCGATGACAAGTCTCTAGATCTAGAGTTATCCTTGGATTAGATCGGCTAGTGGATGCAGTAGCTTCGACAAATCCCTAGACATGAGGACGTGTGGGCCAAGAGGTCTTCATTACATGTGCTTTGGCTCACTTTACGAGGTCATCTCATTGCCAATAAAAATGGGTATAGCTTGGCGCATACATCAAGGTCCATTGAAGCTCACACAATTCAACAAGGGACCCACTTGTTTACTTGGGACATTACTTGTGGTTTGATCTTATGGTTTGGATCGTTCATCAAGTGTTTCAAAGATTCACTAGCACATCAATAGTTCTCTATTGGTTAATCAAAGGTTTTCAACTATTAACTTTTAGTTTTGACCGTTGATTTGTCTTAAACTAAGCTTGATGAACTCTAATTATTAAGATATGATGATCCATATGTTAGGCTGACATGGGATATTTGCTGAGGACGGTGGCCATAGTAAGTGGAGGGAGTTGTTCAGTTGGAGTGCATGGTTAAGGCATGATGACAAACTTTTAATTAGCAAAGTTTGTAGAGTGGTAAGGTACCATAAATGGTGTCTCCCCTAATACCCTAGCTCTTTATAAAAAGATCCTATCCCAGAGGAAGAGCAGAAAGAGCCTTTGGACTCCCAAACCCCCTATGGGCATTACCTTAAGAAAGCAAAGAGAGAAGAAAAGTGAGAAGTGAGATAAAGAATACATCTCCCTCCTACACATCACACGTGTAACACTTGTAGGGTCCCTCCCATAGATAACTCTAACGTTTGGTCTGACTCTACTCTAAGGCTGATATGTGGTTTCTTCCTCTTCATCTTGTGTTTGGCCTGGCCCTTTTGTTTCTGAACGCAGATATTGCATTTCTAATTTCTAGATTTGGTCATTTTAGAAACTTGAGATTATTAAAATGAGGATCCAAAGAGTTAATCTCATGATCTAAGCTTTTAAAAACTTTTGAATTTTGTTGCGTTAAAAAAGAAGAAGAAAAATTTCTAACAAACAACTAGTGTCAAATTTTATCCTAGAGAAGCACAAAAGTGGCTACTTACCTAGCAACTAGCAAAAGTAGTGGCTATGGCTATCGATGTTGTAAGGAAACCCAAAAGATGCTACTTGTCTAGCTGCTATAAAATGTACCGACCAACTATACTCTAGATAACCCGAAGGAGGCTACTTGCATAGCTACTGCAAGTAGATGTGGCTACTGGGTAGATTATGGACAAATTTCTCTACTTCAAACATAACTTTCACTAGCATTCGAATTTGGGACCTTTATGAAATTGTTTCCAAAAGGTATTAATGTGTTTTAAATAACTTATGCTATATACCATGTAGCTTACACTATGTGGTGTAGCTTAGTCTTAATGCTACATAGTGTGGCTTGCCTTAACGTTATGTAGCTCATGAAAATAGCTTAAGTCGCATCTCATCTTTCTTTCTTCTGGACCAAAACTACCACTTGGGGGAGAAATCACCAATCAAAAGCTGGTAGGCCATAATTGCGAAAATTAGAAAAAAGAAAAAAAAAATAAAAATTGATTTTCTTTAGGATTTTTTGGGGGATATGGTTGGGGAGTGGATTTCGAACACTCCTCTCCAATTTTTAAGAATCAAATCCCAAATTATGGGGGAAAATGTACGTAAATAAAGCGAAAATGTGAATTTTTTTTTTTTTTAAATGCATTTTCTTGAGGGTTTTCTCCAGATCTTTTGGCGGGTTAGATTTCGACACCTTACCTTCCTTGTGGATTGGAACTCCCATTTGGGGGAGAAATCATAGGCCGAAAGCTCGATGTGTTGGAATTGTGAAAATAAAGAAATGGTAATATAAAATTTGATTTTTCTTTTTACTTTTTTTAGGAATTTTTTGGGGATCTAATTGAGGAGTGGATTTTGACCACTTCCATTTTTGATTTTTTTAATTATTTAAAATTTATCCCAAATTTAAAAAAATGCCAAAAAAAACTGTTTTATTAAAGAAAAGAAGAATGCAACTTGTTTTGTTTAGATTTCTGTTTTCTTTTAATTTGTTCTATTTTTATTGTTCAAAACGGTTGCATTTATCAGTGGAAATCAGTTGAATGGATTATCATGCATGTGTGTATGCATGCATGGATATATGGTTAGATTGATGAGTGGTTGGATGGTTGGATGTGTGTTTATGTGCACATACGTATGTATCTATGCATGCATGGATGGATGTTTGGATGGTTGGATTGATGGATGTTTGTTTGTATGCATGGATGGATGTATGTTTTAGAGTATGTATGCATGGATGGATGGATGGATGGAAAGACTTGCATGGATGTATGGATGTATGCAGTGTTTTAAATATTGACGATATTGGCTAATATATCCCACGATATATCTTGTATCCCACTTGTGCGATACGAAACGCATAGGTAGTGCCGATATATCCCATATGTTCTATCCGGTAAGCATTTTTAATTTTTTATCCTTTTTTTTTTTTGTTGAAAATATGTTAAATCAGTGTCAAATGGTTACAAATCCATTGGTTCTTCATGTTTTGCATGAAAAATCATGGAGTTGGAGCCTTGATTTCGATATCCATTAGTTCTTCATGTTCTCCTCGTTTTTTTTCGAAAACTTCCTTTATCTAGTTGTCAATTGAGACTAATTTCATAGTATTTAGGAGTATTTAAACGATCATCACGTACTAATTTCAAAATTTGAATGTCGATGATCCGATTTGGGAAAAAATGGATAAATTTCAAAATTTCCCAATTTCTCCCAAATTGCTTGCAATGTTGCGCTCCAAATATGAAATCAAACATGTATGTGTGCTGATTTACTGATTTGTTAAGTCCTGGACAATTTTTGGAAAATAAAAATTATTTTTATTTAAAAATTATTCAAATATTAATTTTTTTCGAAATTTCCCTTCAGCCAACTATTAGTTGAGACTCATTTCGAAGTACTTAGGAGTGTTTGATGAAATGATCATCACATACACTCTAAATGGTATGCTTTCAATTTGAATATGGTTGCATTGGTTTATTTAGGCAACGCATAACTAAGGACCCTATACAAAGGAGACCTTATTATGTGCACTTTTTTTGAGATGTTATGATTTAAAAGTGTGTATTAAGGTCTTTTAAAAAAAAAAAAAAAAAAAATCCCTGAAGCTTTATTGAACAATTCGACCATTTTCTGAATGTTTTCCCATGTTTCCCAAAAAGTGCAATAAATTACATGATACAAACGATATATCCCGGGTGATAACCGATATGTATCTGTATCCCAAGAATGCGATACGTAACGCGATATCGATATTTCGAACACTGGATGTATGAATGGGTTCATGCATGCATAGATGGATTTATGACCTTTAAAAAAAAATTAAAAACATCTTTATGTGATTATTGTGTTCCAAACGATATTATTGGTATGAAATAAACTCATTTTGGTTACCGCTGCACCGATTCTTTACGACAACACTACCTTCTATGCCCCCATTAAATGGAAAGTCATTATGTATGCGTCTTTTTGGCAAATTTTTTATTCCTAAATATGCAAATATTTGTATTTTAGCATCTCCTGAAGTTTAACTGAAAAATTCCACCATTTTCCCTATGTTTCCCCAATGTTTTTCTCAATAAGTGATACATTTATGGGAATTGGCGGTATTATTGGCAATATTGCCCCTGCCAACGATACTTGTAACGACATCGATACTACAAACACTCACATACACTAAACTCTACGTAGCTTACGGTACACGCTACGTAGCTTACACTACTAATTATTTTTCACTAAAACAAAAATCAATCAATGTTTTCAACGATTTGTAGCATTTTCTATTTTAAAATAAATTGGTTAATATTTTCAGCAATTTTAGTAAAATAATAAAAGTAAAATATGAAATCGGTTTTGTCGCTCTTTCTTTATCTTTATAATTAAATTTTGCCATATTTTTCTATTATTTTAGGTTGTGTTTGTTGCACTAGATATCATGAAATTGCATTTTTATTTAGTCTAATTTAGTGCAAAATATCAGGAAAATTTTCATGATATTTTGTGTAACCAAGTGACCATAACTAAAAATCCAGAAGTAGCATGTAGCTTGCACTACATGCTATGCAGCTTACACCTCACGCTTTAGTGGAGTGAATGCTATGCTACACGCTATTCGCTATTTAAAACACTGATATTAATTTATATGAATGCATGGGATTCTCAGTTCCTTTCCTGAATAACTTATAAAAGTAGCACTCTTTTTGTAAATTTCCCCCAAATCAATGAAGTAGCAATGCATCTTCTCTCTCGACATTTTCTTCTCTGCTAAGTTCTTCTCTTCTTAACAAATTTACATGCTATACAGATTCTTCCTTTGCCATAAACTGCGGTGGACCAGAAATAACAACTTCCAGTGGCACCAAGTTCGAAGGAGACAACGAAACTCTCACCGCAGCATCCTATTATGTGGTTGACACGAACAGATGGGCTGTCAGCAATGTCGGAAGGTTTAGTGAGGGCAGCAACATAGAATATACTAGAAACACATTAACCCCATTCACAAATACTTTAGACATAGAGCTGTTCCAGTCAGCAAGACTGTCACCAGCATCACTAAGATACTATGGTTTGGGGCTGGAGAATGGAAACTACACTGTACACTTGCAATTTGCAGAGAGAGACTTCCCAGATGCACGTATTTGGCATAGCATTGGAAGGAGATATTTCGATATTTATGTCCAGGTATTCTGTTGAAATTGTTTACGGTCTTCTTTTCCATTTTCTTCGAAGTTACCAATTGGCCATTGCACCCAAAATTTGAAAGCATCAATATTTATTGTGCTTGAACTTATGGTAGTAAAAAACGGTTATGTAACAGCCATTATGGCCATTACATAATGTTAACGGGTGTGACTCATTACATCCTTTTAAAAAAAGGTGTGACTCATTATTTGTCAAATAGTGCAAGTGATTGTATGCGACCCAAGGGGCCTGTGCACATATGCGATCGCAAAGCCCCCCCAAAAAAATTACATTTTTTAATGGCATAAGTGATGGTGTAATTGCATGTATATGCGATTGCATAATCGCATAAGCCATTGCATTTGCCATCCCATAATCGCATAAGCCATTGCATATGCCATGGCATGATGTCCAATGGTCATAAAACCGTATATGCGATCGCATATGACAACATTGCATGCCTTCTTAAAAAAAGTAGCCCAGCAGGGGCCTGTAATGTTCATTACGGTCTCATAACAGCCCGATGCAAGGACAATACCTTTCCTTCTTCTAAAAAGAATTTTGACTTGATGGGGTTGTAATGGCCATTATGGTTCATATTGTAACAGCCATAAGGCTGGCTGTTACAGCCAACATTACCGTTATTGAATACCGTGCTTGACCGTGGAGCTTGTTCTATCTCTTAATGTAAAGCATTCGAGAGTTTGCTAATAAGATACTAAAAGAAAAAGATGACAACCAGGAATGGAAAAGGGAAACCCTGCAGTTGCTCAAACTTATTTGATCTTCAATTAGAAAGAGGAACCATAGATTGAAGAGGCTCTGATACCCATGAATCCTGAGGAGCATCTTAATGTTTTTTTATCTCATGAAGAAACATGTTACAAGCTATAAAACAAAGTTGAAGAAAGAAAATGACCAAAGTACCCTCAAGGCCTGGATGGTTGACCCTAGCCTACATATAATGCACACGGTATTAAGCAAAAGTCATAGAACTGTCAGATTTGCTCAATGACCCTCCGTCAAGTGGTCCTTTTCTTATATAGAAATCATTTTCCCTAATTACAATATATCCTTAATTACAGTATCGCCTAGTTATAGAATAATATCTCCTAATTACAGCAACATCTATATCCCCTAATTATATCAACATCCCCCTAATTACAACATCCTAATTACAGCATAATATCTCCTATTACAGCATCTATATCCCCTAATTACAACATCCTAATTACAGATCTATTTTCTAAATAACTATACAACAATATATGGTAGGTTTGACAGATTTGTTGTCTATCCTACTAACATCCCCCCTCAAATTGATGTTGGTCGATCAAGAAGCATCAATTTGCCAACAAGATACTGATGACGTAGTCGTGTCATGGCTTTGGTGAAGACGTCCGCTATCTGAAGGTCGCTTGAGACATGTGGAAGAGAGATAACCCGAGTATCAACAGCTTCCCGAATAGAATGACAGTCCACCTCGATATGTTTGGTACGCTCGTGATAGACGGGATTGGTAGCGATCTGAATAGCACTCGTATTATCAGCATGAAGAGGAGTGGGAGTAGACTGAGGAAAACCTATTTCAGCGCAAGTAAGCCATGGAGCCACATAATCTTCGAGCAGGCTGCCGACATGGCAAGGTACTCAGACTTGGTCGAAGATTTGGAAACACTATCCTGTTTCTTACTCTTCCAAGAGATAAGTGAATCACCAAGAAACATACACCACCCGGTGACAGACCGACGAGTATCAGGACATCTTGCCCAGTCAGCATCACTAAAAGCCACAAGGCGAAGAGGAGTACCAGTAGAGAAGAACAAGCCACGGTGAGAGGAACTCCGGAGATATCGAACAATTCGGCGGACTGCGGCAAGATGAAGGTGGCGAGGAGACTGCATAAATTGACTAACTTGCTGGACAACAAAGGAGATGTCAGGCCGTGTAATAGTGAGATAATTGATTCTACCAACTAACTGTCGAAACACCATGGGATCAGGAAGGAGATCCCCCTCTGTACGTCAATACTTGACATTCACTTCCAAAGGGGTATCCATGGAAGAGGAGTCCTGCAAACCAAACAAGAAAATCAAGTCCTCCGTGTATTTAAGCTGATGCAGGAAAACCCGAGAGGAATCGGACTGAACTTCCAAATCGAGGAAGTACCGGAGAGGACCAAGATCCTTCATATGGAATGAATCATGAAGATGTTGTTTGAGTTGATCAATGAGGGCAAAATCAGTCCCAGTGATGACAATGTCGTCGACATAAACTAGAAGAAGAATGATAACAACAGAAGTCGTACGAAGAAACAACGAAGAATTATACTGGCTTTGGATGAAAGAAAATTGAAGTAAGGTAGCCCGGAACTTATCAAACCAAGCCCGGGGAGCCTGTTTCAAACCATACAAAGAGCACTTCAGCTTGCACACATTCGACGTCGACGATGAGTAGAGGCCAGGAGGAGGTGTCATGTAAACATCTTCCTGTAAATCACCGTGAAGAAATGCATTCTTCACATCCATCTGGCAAAGGGACCATCCCTGAGAGGCCGCAATGGCAATAATAGTACGCACAGTGGTCATTTTAGTGACAGGAGCAAAGGTCTCCTCATAGTCAACCCCATACTCTTGGTGGTTACTAAGGGCAACTAAACGAGCCTTATAACTGTCCACAGACCCATCAAGCCGAAGTTTCATAGAAAAAACCCACTTACACCCAATTAGCTTGACATGAGAAGGACAAGGGACCATGTCCCAAGTTTGATTTTCTTGAAGAGCTTGAAGTTCTTCCTGCATAGCCTTTCTCCAACACTCATGTTTATCAGCTTGTGAGTAGGAATTAGGAATCGACACAGTTGATAAGGTAGCCGTGAAGGAGGTATAAGGGAAACCATACCTGTCCGGTTGATGAGAAGTACGGCCATATCGTTGAGGAGAATGCAAAACGGGATCAGGTGGCAGATCAGACTCAGGAAGGGTTAGAGTTGGTCGACGACATTCATACACAAAACCAGGCTTGAAGCGTTCAGGAGGGCACATCAAATCATCAAAGTAAGGAAGAATAGAAATTGCAGGAGATGATGTAATAGAACTAGGAAAGAAATATTGATGTTCAAAGAAAACGACATTACGAGATATATGAAATTTATTGGAAGAAGCATCATAGCACACAAAACCTTTTTAAGATAAGTTATATCCCATAAAGACACATTTCACAGATTGCGCAGAGAGTTTGTGACGTTGATGCGGAGGTAGATGCACAAAACAGACACAACCAAAAGTGTGCAAGTCAAGAAAGCTAGGGTGCTGTTTATGTAGATGATAGTATGGAGAGTTGAAATTTAGCACTTTAGAAGGCAAACCTATTAATCAAATATACGGCTGTATCTAAAGCTTCAACCCAAAATTTAGGAGGAACAGAAGATGCAAGTAACAAGGTCCTAGCAACATCTAACAAATGTCAATTTTTGCGCTCAGCCACGCCATTCTGTTGAGGCGTATAAGGACACGAGCAGTGAGAAACAATTCCTTTGTGACGAAGAAACTCAAGAAATTCATGAGACATATATTCTCCACTGAATTAGATCGTAAAGTCTTAATGCTAGTGGTAAATTGATTCTCAACATATGCTAGAAACGATTTGAAAGCAGCAAAGACTTCAGACTTATAGCGCATAAAATATACCCAAGTATGCTGACTATGGTCATCTATGAATGTCACAAAATATTTATAATGAGCATGAGAAATGACAGGAGTAATGCCCCATACATCACTATAAACAAGGTCAAAGCAATTCTTTACCCTACTCCCGGAAGAAGGGAAGGGAAGAATCTTACTTTTTCTGATTTTACACGTAGAACAATCAAAAGACAAAGCATGAGGCAAAGAAGAATCTTTTTTTCCCAACGAACCAGAATTCAGTAAATGATATAAAACAACATTGTTTGGATGGCCTAAACGTTTGTGTCATACGTCACAATTATTGGAGACAGTAGTACAAGCCAAAGAAATGATACTAGGAATGGAAAAGTATAATGGAAACAGTCTCCCAACTTTAGGCCCATTCGCTATTGTCCTCCCCGACATCGGATCCTGCACATGACAACCATCATGAGAAAACTGAACATTATAATTATCATCCACTAATTGTCCAACCGAGATAAGACTCATAGAAAGCCCAGGTGATATAAAAATATTAGTAAGTGATGGTGCGATATCACCAACCCTAGTAATCGATAAACGATGGGCATTAGCAACTTGAATATTAGAAGAACCAGTGTACTTACGAACATTGCTAAGCATATCAGGAGAACTGGTTATGTGATTGGATGCAGTGGAGTCAACAAGCCAAGATTGAGAGGGTATAGTACGTATAGTACCCTTACCTTGCAGCCCTAAAGCAAAAAATGTCGATACAATCATTTGTTGCACCATTTCTGGTGTAAGGGCAGGTGTAGCAGCAGTGGAAGATGACACTGGAGCGAGATTTTGAGTGCTAGTTACCCCATCCGAAGTGCGGCCAGTAGCAGTAACATGATAAGCATTCACGGGTCGGTTTTGAGGACGTGTTGGGCATTTTTTGATGATGTGCCCCTTCTGTTTACAGTAGCTGCAGAACTTTTTAGCACAATGGGCAGCAATATGGCCATAATCTTTGCAACTGTAGCACTGAACCGTACGCATGTCTCGAATCCTTCCTTTGCCTTGAGCGGCGTATGCGATAGCATTCTCTTGCGGAAGCGAAGATTGAGTAAGAAGACGTTGTTCCTCTCGAAGAAGTGCTCCAAAACACACGTCAAGAGATGGTGAAGGATCCCTGTGCATCAGGTTGGAGCGAATAGACTCGAATTCTGGCCTTAGTTTCATTAAAAACTGGTCTCTTTTGCTAACTTCATGGACTGCTTGAACAGTAGAGAGGGACTCGGACGACACATCGGCATACACAATGTCGGAAAACTCAGCCCAAAGATTCTGAAAACCATAGAAATATTCCTGAACAGAGAGTGTACCTTGGGAATAGGCAGCAAGGTCTGTTTCCAACTGAAATCGCCGGGCGGAATGATCGTGATGATAGACCTTTTTCAAGTACTCCTACATCGATTTAGCCGTCTTGTGCGGCCTTAAATTGAGTATAAGCAGTGGATTAATAGACCCAAGAATCCAAGTCATCACGCGAGCATCTTTCACCTTCCATTAAACCAATGTCGTAAGATCGGTAGGTGCTGGATCACTCCCATCAAGATGACCCCACAACTCCTTTCCCATGACAAAAAGTTGAAACTGAAACTCTCAGGCAGCATAATTCTTTCTTGTAAACCGAGTTTGAAAGACTTCTGAGTTGGAGTTGTTAGCCATAACTAGAATCTCTCGAAATGCACCAAAAAAACTGCAAACCGGAACCCGCACCCAAGAAACCAGAAAACCAGAGCCTATAACCACAAAAATTGGACCAAAGACAAGGTTGCAGAGAGTGGCTCTGATACCATGTCAGATTTGCTCAATGAGCCTCCATCGAGTGGTCCTTTTCTTATATAGAAATCATTTTCCCTAATTACAATATATCCCTTAATTACAATATCCCCTAATTACAACATAATATCTCCTAATTACAGCAGCATCTATATCCCCTAATTACAGTATAATATCTCCTAATTACAGCATCTATATCCCCTAATTACAGCATCTATATCCCCTAATTACATCATTCTAATTACAGATCTATTTCCTAAATAACTATACAACAATATATGGTAGGTTTGACAGATTTGTTGTCTATCCTACTAACAAGAACTACCCTTTCCCCTTGTATTCTTGCAGTTTTAAATAAATAACCAGCTCTTTTGATTGATTACTGATGGTTCCATGTCATAACTAATAGTATTTGAGTAAATCGAAAATCTATAAAGCTTGTATTTTAAAAGAAATGTTGTGGAAAGATCACAAGGACTACTAATGTATGTACATAGCCAACAAACATCATGTTGAAAAGTTTGAGCTTTAGTTACCGAGTATATTCATGGTAAGAGAGATGGGAGAGAGGAAAAGAGGATTACAGTACTTGATCGCTCTCCACCCATAATTTCTTTGGTATAAACAAACCCTAAACAAATATGTGAATGTTACTCTGCAGGAGCGCCCATTACAAAACACCCACACCCAGATGATCTCCCACGGTTATCAAATATGAACTCACTTTCTTTTCTTTTCTTTTTCACACATCAGATAACTACACAGATGATAAAAACTGAATTTGGAAAGAAAAATCATGATATTAGTCATCCACAAAATTAGAAACGGGTTCCACACACCTTGAAAGCATTCAAAGTTCTAGCATTATGATATTTTCACAGAAATTGCTAGGGCAGCCTGATTGTCATGCTGGATTTCGAAGGGGTGTCCATTGCATAGTCGCTGACATGTGGCAGTAAAAACCAATGATGTTGTGAATTTGGATAGAACAATCACAGTGCTAGTCATCTACCAAATTAGAAAGGGGTTCCATACTCCTTGAAAGCATTCAAATATCGAACATAGTGATATTTTCACTGAAATTGTAAGTGCAATCTGGGTTCCATTGCTTAGTACCTGACATATGGCAGGTAGGGAGTTGGATCAGAGCAATCCAACTAGTGGGTTATTAACCTTGGTTTAACAACTCATTGAACGGGTGATCCTAGCCATCTGTTCCTCCCATTGAATCCATTTGTGTTCTGGCTACCCATTTGAAGATTGCTAGTTTGTGTGGATAGGATTGTTTTTGGTGTGATTATAAACTGCAGGTTATCCATTGACCGGACTTAGTAAATTGATATTTACATATCCTCTGTCACTTCCGCCACAAGTCAGGTATTGGGCAATAAATGCCCCTTCTGCATAATTGCAAAATCCAAATGGTTATGTGACTATATGAATTCCTGATGCCTTTAATCTCCATTGGTTTTGAAGTGCTGTTCATTAACTCTTCAGGGAAATCTGGCACTTAAAGACTTCAATATAAAAAGGGACGCAGGTGGGGTTTCCTTTCGTGCTGTTCAGAAGGATTTCAAGGTTCGTGTATCTGAGAACTATCTGGAAGTTCATCTCTTTTGGGCTGGAAAGGGAACGTGCTGCATTCCTCCCAATGGTGGTTACTATGGACCATCCATTTCGGGCGTCAGTGTCACTCCAGGTGAACGAAGTTCTACTGAATGTTTACAATTATCATTTAGTCATTGTTTCAACACATTTGAATTCCATGAGTGGAAATTATCAGAGTGGGGCTAGCCCCTAAAAACCGATTCTGAGAATTTCGTGTCCAACTTCAAACATGTGGAATTGCAATTAGGGTTTGATTGTAATTATGAATTAAAATGCCAGAACATCCATTTTTGTTAATTATTCTATATTCAGTCAAGGTATTGCTACTTAGCTCAACTGAGCACCAAGGGAACTGTTGAAGTTCCCAAAATAGTTCGACACTGACTGCCATTTGTTTGTTTGTTTCTTTTTCTTTTTCTATTTTCAGATTTTATACCGTCAGTTAGTAATCTTCCTCCGACGGACACTTCATCAAAGAACAGGACTGGATTGGTTGTTGGAATATCTGTTTCTGTTGGAGTAGTGATCATTGTAACCATTTTCGCTGCTTATATTTTAATACGAAGAAGGAAAAGATTGGTCAATGATGAAGATGAAGGTATCATTGATGTTAATAAACATCTAATACTTGCAAGGGCTTGAATTCAGAGATGCCAAAGTCACTTGGGATGTTTGGATGACTATCAAATTGAATTGCAATTATTAGTCTAATAAAGTGGAATTAGCCAGATCATAGTTTCTGTAGTATTCAAATTGAGGGTCTGGGCTCCAAAACGCAGTTGTGTTGGTTTCTAGTTCGTACGCTGTGAAATGTAACTGCAATACGAGGGACTTCCTCAGAGGAAGACAATGACAGTATCCTTGAGGCTCTAGTTTGTACAAGTGGGACCCGTGTCACAGTGATCCAGAGTATTGAACTTGTGGGCCCAATGTGGATGAGTGATTCCCAATAATCTCCCCATTTGAAAGATTGTAGCACTCAATCTTTAGCCTCATGTCATTTTAACGTGGAGTGCTACTGTATTTCTTCTTAACCACCCATTCATAGGCCACCCATCAAAGGGTTAAGATTGTTCTAATGGGGATTTTTGGGAGTCACATTTCTCTGTTTGGAAGATCGTATCACTCAACCTTTAGCCTCGTGTCATTTCGACATGGAGTGCTACTTTATTTCTTCTTTACCACCCATTCATAGGCCACCAATCAAAGGGTTAAGATTGTTCTAATGGGAATTTTTGGGAGTCATATATCCATGGTGGGGCCTTTTTGTTATCCAGTGTATATTGCTAAGCCATGTATCAAACTTTTCTCAAACTCAAGTCTTAAAGACACCGTAGATCCTCCGCTTGGGTATCATACAATTGCTTGCTTCCTTTATATGGATCCCAGGGATGATCAATAGTTTTTGCCAATTCCTCTTTATTAAACTGGCTCTTTGCAATAAAATTCACTTGTGCATCCAAACATGGTATTATTGTTATTTGATTTAAGAATACATGACACGCCTGTTTATTCATTGGGTATGATGGTAATGCTATGTGTTATTATAGTTCTAAATGCTGTACTTCTGCTAACTATTCATTTCAAATGTTATCTAACATAATAAATAAATATTCAGAAGTTAGAACATGGCCAATGAAATTGGAAAGTGGATGGACCATGTTCCTGGAATCTCCAAATTTGGAAGATCCTAGCCACCAATCTTGGAATTTTTTCAGTCGAGTGTGGACCATTGCTGTATTTCTCTTCTTGACATTCTATTTGCCATCTATAGATTGAAAGGTTAGGTTTTCAGGCATGGTGCATCCACTGCATGGCCTGATCGATCAACACTCTGGATCATTGAGCCATGGGACCCACTGCAGAAACCGGAGATCTGTGTATTCTGTGCATATCCTCTTCAGGTTGAGGAACGTATATCCTTCGGAGTGAATTATGAATGAAATCTGCTTTCTTGATTGTATGCAGATTTTCAAGGAATGGGCACAAAACCAAACACTTTCAGCTATGCCCAGCTCAAGGCTGCTACAGAGGACTTCAATCCTATGAATAAACTTGGAGAGGGAGGATTTGGACCAGTTTACAAGGTAAATATTAGCATCACAATCAGATGGTTGAGTTTAGTTTTTTTTTTTTTTTTTTTTTTTTTTTTTTTTTTTTTTTTGATAAAGAAGAAGAGCTATGAAGTTATGCTAGTTATTTCCTGGTGATTTAGGCTTACGTTTGGATGCACAAATGAACTGAATCATAATAGTTTTGTTTAATCAGGATGTAATGATAGAAATTAATTATGATTCCTAGCATTTTATCAGAAAAGT
Organism: Magnolia officinalis; assembly: GCA_021015155.1. NCBI lineage: Eukaryota > Viridiplantae > Streptophyta > Magnoliopsida > Magnoliales > Magnoliaceae > Magnolia > Magnolia officinalis. The sequence goes on along the minus strand of JAJHSJ010000017.1, from coordinate 53,329,121 downwards.
GCTAGGTTAATATGGGCCATCATCTGGCTGGTGCCGCCATAAACATGCCTGGCCCAAAGATCAGCCTGGTCCACTCGTCGGTTGAACCCACACTTGTATGAGGAAACTAAATGGTTAGAAGGAAGATGACCAACAATCTCATCACCTATGTCATGATGGCACGTGCCACCTGAATCCCCTCTTCAATCTCTCCTTATGGAAATTGCCTCAGCATTTTTCATTGTATAATAGGGATTCACCCTCATATTGGAGTTGTGTTTCTTTCAACTCCAACATGTAAGTAATGAAATTGCAATTTGGAGCCAAGATCTTCAATATGAATTCTAAGGAGATTACAATTGGGCTATTTCCAATCTATTAGACTAATAATCACTACTCAATCATTAGATATCCAAACGCACCCTTAGGGTGTGTATGGATACAAGGAATCAAAGGTGTGGGTGATCACAATGATTATGCAATGATTGTTTCCATATTTACTCTAGAAAATAGGCTTCCAGCATTAGGGGTCTGTTAGGATACAAGTGGAAATCTAAATTTTATTTGACAAAAGTCACCTCATATCTTGTGCCAGGGTGGACAAGTGTAACGATTATCCTATTGGAATCCTGGGTATTCTTGCTATCCAAATAGCCACAGCTATCTTTTCAAATGAACAAAAAAATCCATTTTCCCTTGGATTCCTGCTATCAAAACACACCCTTTGACTCGTTTAGCAGTGTGGGATTGAACAAATGTGTGTGCATGTATAATACATGAAGGCATGCCCACTTCCATACATGCACATGAGAGTATTCACTTGCTTTTATTCGATTGTGGTCTTCTTTAGGGTACACTTTCAGATGGGAAGGTGATCGCTGTCAAGCAACTCTCAGCGGCATCTCGCCAGGGAAGGAGTCAGTTCATGGCTGAGATTGCTACAATATCTGCAGTTCAACATAGAAACCTTGTAAAGTTGTATGGATGCTGCATTGAGGGAGATCGGCGACTTCTGGTTTATGAGTATCTGGACAACAAGAGCCTTGATCAAGCACTTTTCGGTATGAAATCTTTAGGGTGCATTTGGATGCACGTGCACTATTGAATTGAATTTGAATTTTTAGCACCAAAAGGTGCAAATAGCCAAATTGGGATTTCCTTGGGCACTGTTTGGTACATGCCTAAAAATGAGTCCGTCTCATTTTAGATACAGCAATTATGCATTAGAGATCATAATTACTGTTAAAATGATGGCAGTTAACTAAATGAGATGATCTCATTTTTAGGCATTTACCAGACAGGGCCGTAGTTGTCACGTGGCGAAATTTAGTACCCGAGTTGGCCAGGCCCGAATCCAAAATTCCATGATGTGATCTTATATTCATCAATTTTAATTGCATTTCACATAAGTCCATTCAATACCATAGGCAATCAGAGCCAAAAAAGTAAGATAAACAAAATTCTCATTACTGAATTGTCTACTATTTCATTATCAAATCTTAATGGAGTCTTATCACATTGATATTTTGAAATCAAACTAACCTAATAACAAATAAAAAAAGGAATTTCAAACTAATCCTAAAATAAACAAATAGCAATTCTTCAAGATTGTTCAACTTGCACCTCATACTCAAATCATGTACATACAAAACTGCTTAAGGGTTGTGAGCACGGCGGCTCGTGGGATCATATCCAACTAATTACTGAAGAATACTAATCATGCAGTTAATAATAAAGAATAAAGTTGAAATAACACAAAGTAGCAATATCACGAATTTCCAAACAAGAGATACAATGCGTGTAATGTTTTCCCATGAATCGACTTGAATCAATCATCACTTTCATATTCACATACCAACACAACAGGGAAACGTCCAAGGCAATGCATCAAATAAGACAGTTTTAGGATGATCCTAGGGCATCCAGGGCATTGCACTGACCAAGACTGTTTTAGGAGCCCAAACACATTCATCAAGGATATCCCATGGAAGTACATTGACCAAAAGATCGTTTTAGGGAGTCCAAACAACACATCTAGGAGATCCTAAGGTAGTGCACTAATCACTGCAGGAAACTCCCAACTCACTTAGAATTAGCTTCATCCGCCGAAATGAGATATTGCGGGAAACTCCTGACTCACCCAGAATCCTTTGAATAGACCGACCTCCTTTGGACAACATCCTGCTCAAAGCTTTGGCAATAAAAATGAACAGGAACGGGGATAGCGGGTCACCTTGTCTAATGCTTCTAGAACTTTTGAAGTACCCTTTCGGAGATCCATTCACCAAAATCGAGAATCTGGCTGAGCTAATGCATTCTTTCATCCAATGCCTCCAACCAACCCCACAACCGAATCTATCAAGCATGTAGTGCTAGAAGATCCAATCAACATGGTCGTAGGCTTTCTCGATGTTAAGCTTCCACACCACTCCTTTTATGTTATAGAATTATGATTAGTAATTTATATATCAATATTGGCCGATACTATCGATATCTTGTGGCCGATACAATATACAACACAATTATTAAATTCCCCTGTATTGCACAAAATATCGCAATGTATGCCAAAAACTCTCAATAAAATTCCCCTAATTTATTCATATAGGCGATACATTGTGATATGTATAGGCGATACATTGTGATACATTCCCCCATTGGAAATAATTTAAAAAAATTTGCAAAAATCCCCATAAAATCCACTTCTCCCAGATTTGTTTGGGGAATCTGTTTTCATACCTGTATTGTATGACTTATGAATCATATGAATTCATTTTGGATATAATTGCATTACTTATGTTAAGCAGCGCATTGTCCAGACAAGGGAAATGTTCTGTGCATCCTTGTTTTGTGTTCTTTTCAGTTTTAAGTGTAATCATATCTCTTTCAACATATCCCGAAGCTTTATGGAAAAATTCCATCATTTTCCAAATGTTACCCTTAAACAGCGATACATGTGATATTTGTCATGCAATGTCGATATGTTTCCCTATGCCAAGGGTGTGATACATGCATCAGTACTGATATTTAAATCACTAGTTATGATCTAGTGGGCTAAGTGCATGTAAACCTTCTCGTGGATTTGGGGTGGGTTCCAACATCGGAGCTGAACTCCGGGCGATTCACGACGGCATTCTCCTCTGCCTGAAAATGGGGCGGACCAAGGCCATTGTTGAATCAGATTCCAAGGTGATCATTGACGGTATTTTGGGTACCACTCTTTTATCAAGGCGGTGGAAACCATGGGTCGATCGGATTGCCAACTTGACAAGTCTGGGCGTCTTTTCCTATTCGTACATTGCCAGGGAAGGAAATGCCCCGGCTGATAGTTTGGCAAGAGAAGGCAGCAACCATCAAGCCGAAAAAGAATTTCTCCCTGTCCAGGATCTCCCCCCTCAGGTCCGAGGGCTGGTTTTTCTTGATAAGGTGGGTCTGGGTTATCTCGGGCCTTTCAGTCGTCTCCCTTGCTAAGTTCTTCTGGCCGCCTCTGGGGGGTGGCTGCTCTGCCGTTCTTCTCTCTTCTGGCCGCCTATGGGGGGTGGCTTCTCTGCGGGTTTGTTCATTCATGTATAGACACGATAGGCGGGTTGTCTTTTTTTTTTTGTGCATTTCACACGCCCGAATCCCTGCTAGGTTGTATCTCTCTCTTATTTCAATGGATTGGGTGTTGAAAAAAAAAAAAAAACCTTCTCGTGCAAATGGTTGTTTTTGGACCTTTTTGCATTCATGTCACATACTTGAACCAGCCTTTAGATCCAGTCCCCTCTTATTGTGTTACTGGGAAAAAAAATGACAGCAATCAGATGTCTCTATACATCCGTGACTGGGCCTATCTTCTATGAACAGTCTTGTACATCCATTTTGTATGCCAGTAACTGGATGGTTTGGATCATCTGTTTAGTAGGTATTTTTCAAGGCGGCTTATGAAGAGCAAACTAGACCTAGTGGACGGTCCAAATAGGTGGATCTGGATGCCGCTGAGTCCACACGAAACTATGTGCATGGAAACGTTCCATACACTTAGTCTACAAAATCATTGCTCAATGTTATAATCTCCACATAAAATGTTGCAGTTTAAAGGGTGGGAAATTTTATGGTATGTTTATCTATCATGGAATTTAAATGCAAGTGAACAAAAAGATCCATAAGTATCGTGCATTTATGTTGTAATCTGAACTAATCTGACATGTGCTCTTTGTGCTTGTAGAGAATTCTTGCAACAATGGGCTATTGTCCACTCATGTTTCCTTTCTTCTATATCAATAATTGGAATCTTTGGGAAAGTATGTTGCCAGGACACAATTTTTTAAGAAGTGCCAAGCATCCATGTTAGACACATGTCAGACACATCAACATTTCTATTTGGAAAAACCTTAGTTTACCTTATCTTCTTGTGTTTTGGTGGTATTTGTATAGTTGTTACCCAGGTCCTAATATGTTTTTAGTTATGTAGATGCATGTCTGTGTCTTATTGTATTCTAAGTAATATCTATGTAACAATCAATATCATTATATATTTAATATGTATTCAAGCTGGGGCGTTCTCTGAAAGCGACGTGCTCCATTGGAACCTAGTTGCACTGAAAAATGGGTAAGGCCATTGATAGAGTGGAATGGCGGAACATGATTCATGTAGCCAACCTAGTTAGTTGGGATAAGGCTTAGATGATGATGATGATTATTTATTCACACAGATGTCTTGGTGTGTTGGATTTTTTGAGGTCCCCATGTTTGCTACCATGTGTTAATACCCACACTTAGTTGCACAATCTTTCTAACTTGGTGCCGCTCTTGCTCAAAAGTATTCCGTAACGACCACCGTTACCTTTATGATACGGGTTGTTACGGTTGTTATTGCCTTTTTTTATTGGAAAATACCAAAAGATGTGTATCGGTCCCGTAATGGATGGTTATGGGGCCCATTGTGGCCTTTACTAGGGGTGTAATGGGTTGTTATCTGTCATTTTTCCATAACAGCCATTACGGCCGTTACGACCCCGTAACGTGTAACGGTTGCCACTATTACCTTTATGTAATGGCTTTTACAACATGCCATGCTCCTGCTCGTAGTTATGCTTTGTACTCACACCCCACTCTCATTTCCTAGTTGTTGGTGCTTGATAACATTTTGAAGCAGACACTTCCACACTGCCACACCTGAATCTGTTGCCCCTTTGCTTCCTCATGAAACTATGGTCCAACACCTGTGTTTGTGACCAAGTTACACAAACAGGAAATGATGTGAAACATGTTCATGTCTTTTTGTAAATGCCTGTCATTGCCTTGTAGGAGGGAGCAATTTGCATCTTAGTTGGCCGATCCGCTATAATATATGCTTGGGGACAGCAAGAGGTCTTGCTTATCTTCACGAGGAATCGAGACCCCGTATTATACACAGGGATGTCAAGGCCAGTAATATTCTGATCGATGCAGATCTCAATCCAAAAATTTCAGATTTTGGTCTGGCCAAACTGTATGATGACGATGACACCCACATCAGCACACGTGTTGCAGGAACAACGTAAGCAGTGGTGGACCCTTTCCTTGATTTGTTCCACTGCAGATGCAGTACCATACATGTAACCCAATCCAGACCATCCGAATCACACACCCCAACATGGATGGACCATAGCATATAAGTCTTTCTAGTTAGATGATCTTAAGTTCTTGAACATCTAATATCAAATGCAGAGTTGGTCTGCAAACCATATTTTTTTTACCATACATTTGATGTGATTTTTGGATAATGATCCATCTATAATGGGGACAACAATTGGGATGGTCTGAATTGAAGTACGAGTTCGCTTAGATTGGTAGTAACATTGAAATTTATTTTGGACGCTTGAAGGGGTTATCTTGCACCAGAGTATGCCATGCTTGGGCACTTGACAGAGAAGGCTGATGTGTTTGGCTTCGGGGTAGTTGCTCTCGAGATTCTCAGCGGAAAGAGAAATTCATACTCAAGCTTGGATCAAGAGAAGATATACCTCCTTGAACGGGTATGTCATTTTGATTACCTTGGAAGACTAAGATAGGGAGTGCAATATCTCAATAATTTCTTCTTAGAAAAGTATGCTCATACCATAGTTTTGAAAGTCACCGACTCGACTCGAAACTTGGCTGATTTTCAACTCAACTTGTCGAGATTTCAAGCCGAGTCAGTGAGAAACTCGATTTTGAATGTGACTCAGCCGAGTTATAGAGAGACTTGTTGAGTGCCCATTCAGGCAACTATTTTTAATAAAACATTAAGGTGGAGGGAGATTCGAACTCCTAAGGTATTAAATCAGTGAACTAAACATGTTTCGTTATTGCCTTTTGCTGTTGCTGTTTCTGTATCTTTTTTACCATATATTGTAAGCATTTATTACTGAGAAATGATCGAGTTCTCTCAAGCCACTATAAGTGATAGTGCTACTAGTTGCAAAGGGACACTTATAGTCATATCCATTGATATAGACCACTCATCAAGTCCAACACATTTAATGGCCACCTTGCTAACATTGCACCAACTTGACAATCTTAACCATCTGTTCAGTAGCCGTTATTATGGACAGCCAAGATTGTTTGAACAAAAACAGGTCAAATCAACTGTTCAATCCCTCTCCTAGCAACCTATCATGGATTGCTTATGATTCTAAAGAATCACTGTCAGGCAATCCTAACCATCCCATCCATGGATTGGAGAAAGGATGGCTACAAAGCTAAAGGCCAAATCATGGATGGATTGGATCATCCAATCAGTATGATATTTTTATTTTTCATGCTAGCCCAAGAATTTTGTTCTGGACTTAATAGACAGTTCAGATTGGTCAATTGGACTGGCCAAGTGCTACAATGCAACTAGGAGCACTATAACTTACAGGGCTCTAAGAGCATAGGAGCATTTCTTTATTAATATCCCTATGTTTTAATTTTATTGTTAAATAGTGAGTCATGTGAAGACTAGGCGGGTCTTTGAGTCAACCCAACCTGGATGGACATTGAGTCGATCGGGTAAGGGTTTTGGGGTTTTTGAACTATGGTATACATACTGAGTTGTTTAATCTTTTGGGCCACCATATGAACGAGCTGTAGACCAAAAAACAGGGGCTGCTTATTGTATTAGCTGCCACAACAATGGCATGCAAATTGATGGTCTGGGAAAAGGTGACCAAAATAACCGATCAATGCTTTGCATTTCAAATGGCTGAAACTCACAACAATGGATTGTCCAATCATAGTTTTTTGGGTGTGGTGGACGCCATATTCAACAGTTCAATCCCCCAGAATCGATTGACATGTATACAGTGGCGATAGTAGAGATAGTAGAGCAACCCCCAAAAATGATTGGCATGTATATAGTGGAAAATAGAGATGGTAGAGCAACCATCTCCCGAAAAAACTCAAATGCAAATCCATTGAAGTATGGAGTTTCTATGCATAATTGCTTGAGATATGTTGATGTCACTCTTGGTTGAACTCTACTCATTTCGTTGTGACCTGTTCCTCTACAACTTTGGTGGAATGAGCTTATTCTACAATTACATGCGAGTCCCCTTACGTTCTTCTTTGATCCCAAAAATTAGCTGATCCAGAACTAGGGTGGGGCACACCATGTAAAATCATGCCTTAAAACTCTAAATGTGATGTGTCCCACGAGTTTTGGAATGGCCTGATTTTTGGTTGTCCATCCATCCTAGTGGGCTGCGTCTTATGAATGGATTGGATGGTAGTACAAATCATGGTAGGCCAGGCCACACGCATAATCTGGAAGGTTTTAATGGTGGGTATACCATCCCGACCGTTCCCTAGTGTGTGATTATTGGCCTGATTTTTGGGGGTATGGGGTGAACTTTAAGGGGCTCACCTTATGGATGGGGTGGGTGTGGTCCCTACATAGTTGTAGGTTAGGTAATGCACAAAACATATTGTATTGGGAAATATTTACCAAAATAATGCCACCTTGGAAATTATTATTTCAAATATTCCCTTAACCTTGTCGGCACCAATGCGGCACACATGTCCAACATATATATTGTTCATCTGTTGGGTTCTGTAGCATATGTTCTATAGCCTTAAAATCAAGTAGGTCCACCCATCAGGTGGGCCACACATGGACGGGCACTGTTTGTTAATTGTGTTTTTTAATCTACCGGCCATCATTTCTTACATTTGTTGCCCACCTGTGTGGACAGGACTGATTTTCGTTCCAGGTCAAAATCCCATTTGTACCTGCCTTATGAATGGCCATTCCGGGCACTTGAAGTGGAGAATTCATCTGCTTATGATCATTGGATTTCCTTTGCATGTGAACTGATCCTTTGTCATTCTGTAATCTCTTAGGCTTGGTATTTACATGAAAACAACCGTTCATTGGAAGTGATTGATCCTGCACTATCCGAATTCTCTGAAGAGGAAGCATTTCGAGTGATTGGAGTGGCTCTTCTTTGCACTCAGGCATCGCCCACGCTACGCCCACCCATGTCACGAGTGGTGGCAATGCTATCAGGGGACGTCGAGGTGGGCATTGCTACATCGAGGCCTGGCTACTTGAGTGATTGGCAATTCAATGATGTGAGCAGCCTGACGAGCGGAGATGATTCAAGGATGTCGATGGAAAGAACTACCAACAGCCAGCGTGACACGTTATCATCTGCAAGCACAGTACTTCCTCCAGACCCCATGCTGCCGTCCACTCATCCAAAGATGCATGAGATCATCAACAAAGGGCAGTGATGATTGTTATCCAAGCTCTCCATGCAGATATGTAAGAACATGTGTAAGTACTTTTGCTCGAAAGTAAATAAATACAGGGCTGGAAACAGGTCAGGTCGGCCTACAGGGATGATCCGGACGGTTGGTATGGTGGGTATCACTGTGGATGGCCCATGTACCAAAGCATTGCCCAGATCGAAATGTCCGAGTCATGGAATGCTTAGCCTTTTCTTGATTGAATGTAAACTGCCATGGCCTTTTCTTTCTTAACTATCTATTGCTTGGCCATCTATTGAAGGGTAAGGACCTCTCCAATTGGAAGGAGTTCAAATGCATGGGCGAACCATGGCGGGCTTTATCATATCAACGGTTCGAATGACTGGACCATGGGCCCACTTGTATCAATAAAAGGCCAGAAGTATACTATACAAACTTTCTACCTATGTAGATGGATTATAACACAGAAAATAATGAAGATAAAAATAGTGTTACATGAGCAAATGATACTCTATCCAAATAAAATGATGATTTTTGTTTGTCTCAAGATGTTGGAATTCAATCCTGGCCATACGTTCTTCCCATCTCCACATAAATTGTAGATGTTGAATGGCCCACCAATGAACAAGAATTTACAAGTGACTGACTAGGACCAACCTCAACTCGGCTCAGTTCCAGCATCTGAGAATGGGTGAGGGCTGGTTTACCATGCAGTAGTTTTTACCATAGTTTAGAAAGTTTACCGAACTCAACCGAGTCGACTCGACTCAACTGTGGAGGATCTAACTCAATTGAAAAACCTGCTTGATCAAGACTCAGTTAACTCATTGAGTTGCATAAGAGCACAATTGTCCTAGCTTACATGGCCAGCCACCCGACCCGTTACCACTTAATACAGTTATCCGTTATTAATAAGTGGGGTACTCAAAAAAAACCTTAAGGGCTGGCCTGACCATTGACTCTAAAGTAGTTTATGCCTATTTCTAGCAGAACATCCTAGCCATGTAAAATGTGGGTCACTACGTAGAACTCAAATGTTGCTAAGATTGCAATAATTCATTTTTTGTAAGCTACACCGTTTATTTCAATGGACGACCGATGTCATGTACATTCATGGCCCACTTAATGAGTGTGGGGGTTGTTTTTTGAAAGTTAATGTTATTAAACATTGATTAATGATATGATACATTTTTTTAGTTAATTCTTACAAAACATGTTTATGTGTGAGTTTAAAAGGACATGTTCTTGGGCACAAGATTGGACACAACGGTTTGGTAATCAAGGGAGAATTGTGGTTTACAGATTTCATTGACACGGCCATAACAATACAAGTTATCGAGCATACCTATCATATGATTATTAGATGGTTATCTCATGTGAAGGGGATTGGCTTGGTTTTAGGATAGACGGTCTTCACCCATCATGCCAAGTTAGTGTTAGTTTACATTCTTCCCTACCCCACATGAGGAAGCGTGCCATGGATAGACTTTAGTCGCTTGCATTAGCAAATATGGCTTGCAAGTATCAAAGCTAAGAGACTTACCATGCTCATTCTTAAATAGGCTTTTAGTTGCATGAGCTTCATCAAATCCCCTAACTTAAAGATGTGTGGATGAAGAGGTTTTGATTGATTATGCTTTAGCTTTCTCTATGAAACTACTGGATTGCCACTGAAAGTGGGTATAGTTGAGTGTCTTCATCAGTCCTCTAAATACACACAATCCAACACGCAATCAATTTGGTTTATGAAGGAGATGAATATGTGTTGATCTTGAAATTTATATTGCCCATCAAATGTTTAAAGGTTGGTTATTATCTCTGAGGATTCTAATTAGTTAACTGTGGTTTTTCAACCGTTAACCTTTGTTTTCAGCCATTGATTTATTTCAAATAGTGCTTAATGGACATTTAATGGTTGGGATTTGATTTAATTCATACCTTAAGTGGTATATGAGAATTGCTCAAGAATAGTCACTATGGATAGTTGAGTTGTATGAATTAGGAAAGTAAATAAGTAACCTTCATAGTAGGGTACATACATGTTTATATGGTGGTGAAGTACCATATAATATGTTTCTCTTGAAACTCTAGCACAACTTTATATAAGATCCTATCTTAGAGGGAGAGTTTAGAGAATTTGGACATTCACACCTCCTTCCTTAAAAAAAAAA